>VTPC01008297.1:22045-40472 GCA_011009095.1 Ignelater luminosus
ACTTTCTTGATAACAATGGTAACATCATCATCGATCAATTCATAACTACACAAAACTTGTTCACCACTACAAGACACAACTTCATTATTAAGTAATTGTAAATCGAAACGATCTATGTACACTTTTACTACGTAGGGTGAAAAACCGCCCCCGCTATTTTTACATTTTAGGGCCGTTAACGGCTTTAATTTTCCAGCAACGATAAACGCGTACCTTCTCAACAGACCACATCTTGAAGTTTATAATGAACTTTAGCTAGAGAAGCCTTACTTTTACCGATTAAGTAAATTATTTAGTAATTTTAGTATGCTTTATAGAATCATTTAAGCATACAGATTTTATAAAATTACTTTTATCTTTTAGCTACTTTTTTACGTACGTCTTTTCCAGAATGACTTCTGATAGATTTAAAATTTCTGGGGCTTTTAATATTTTTCTTCTTCCTCTTTCTCCATGCTTTAGGCTTTTAAACCCGTTACAACTTCTATGTACTTTTATTTAGGAAAGTTGGTCTTTTCATCTTTTCTTTGAACGTCATAATGGTCTTCGTCCTCCTGGCTCGTACATAAATGTCTTCTTTGGAATACAGCTGTGGTCCATTCTGTCTAAATGGTTTGTTCATTCAGTTCTGTATTCTTGTAGGCGTTCATTTATGGATTGTATTTGTAATTCTTTTCTTATTTTGGAATTCTCTCTTCTGTCTTTTCTCGTATATCCTGCAGTTCTTAAGAATTTCATCTCTGCTGTCTGTATTCGTTTTGGATAGCCATGGTTTCGCAGAATTTCATTATGGTATCATTCTTTACTGTATTTTTTAAGGTTCTATATATTGTGTCATTAATGTAGTTGAATCTTTTTATTTTGTTTTCTACATCTACTTCTCTTTCGATAGAAAAGGTATATCCTAGGAAAGTAAAGGAGTTAACTCTTTCTATTTGTTCATTGTCAATTACTATCTTACATCTAGTGGGTTCGGAATCTTTAATTGAAATTCTTAGATTGTATTCTTTGGTTGTCATGTAAAGTTGGTGTGCTGCTCTTTGTAAAGATTTCCTTGCTGTCAGCAATTATCACTTGGTCATCAGCAAATAGAGCGGGCATGACATACCTGTTGTTGTGGAGGTTATGAGTATAGTATCTTATTTTTTGTATCCATTGCCGTAACACGTCATCTATGTATAGGTTAAATAGTATCCGGGATGTACTGCACCCTTGTCGTACTCCTTGGTTTGTTTTCTTCTTGGTATCTTCGGTTTCAGAAATGTCTCTTTCCTTTAACAGGTGTGGTGGTATTCTTCTTTTCACTAAAATGTACCATAGTCTCTCTGTGTCTACCTCATTAAAGGCTTTTATGTAATCTACAAATAACATATGCGTTTCTTTGTGATATTCACGGTGTTTCTTTATTATCTAGTTGAGGTTATGTTGTTCATGCATGACCTTACCTTGCAAAAGCCACTTTGTTCCTCAAGAAGAATGCCCTGTTATTTTACTCAGTCGTTGTGTAACAATTTTTGAATATGCCTTGTATACTGTATTGATCACCGATACGTCTCTATAGTTTTCGTAATTTTCTCTTTCTCTTTTTTTAAAAATGATTACAACAATGGCTAGTTTCCACTCTTCTGGCACTTTCTTTTGCGCCCAGCATTTGTTCAATAGCCTTAAACCTCGTTTTTTTTTTATTTTAGGAGATGCGTATTTAATTAGTTCTGTGTTTATTCCGTCACTCGCTAGGGCTTTGCGGTATTTCATCTTTGTTCTAACTCTTCCATTTATATTAAATCAACTGTTGTTTTTTCTTCCTCTTGTTCATTTTCATTTTGTTCGTTTTACTCTATTGGGTTTGACTTGATGTTTTCATTCACTTCTTTCGTCCATACTTTTCCGCAGTATTGTAGCCATTGATTTTTATCTATTACATTTATTTTTGCGTTGCTTTTCTCTTTTTTTTTAAGGTGTTTGATTATTTTATATGGGAACTTTTCTCTTCCGTGTATGCCTTCTTTCACTCTGGTTATAAACTTGTCCCAGCTTTCTTGATTTATTTGTCTGCCCTTAGATTTGGATTCTCTGGACATTATGTTGTATTCTTCTTTGTTTTCTTCTGTCTAATTTTGTAATCATTTCTTGTGTGCTTGATTCTTTCTTTCGATTAATTCTTCTATTTCTTCGTTTTGAAATCTTAGACGTTTATTTTTATTTCTCTGTGTGCGATATCCAAAGGATTCGAAAGCCGCTTTTTCTATTAGTATAATTTTAATATTCTTCCATTCTTCATTTATATCTTCCGTTTGAGGTATTTGTCTTTCTTATATGTTTAGTTTATTGCGGTAAAGTGTCTTTACTGAATCTTCTTTTAGAAGATAAATCTTCCGTTGTTGTTTGTTTTTTATTGTTATTGTTGAGCGTTTGGCCCATTTTGTTTTAATGTTTACTTTTGCTTGTAGCAGGAAGTGATCCTGAATTTATGTCTATGCCTCTGTAAACTCTAATTACTTTGAAAAAAGTTACGCTTTTTTGGTTTTCTGCTAAATAATCTATTATTGATTGATGTCCTCTCGCAGATCATGTTATTTTGTGGATTTGTTTATGTTTACAGTATGAATTCATTATTCTTAGATTATTAAAGCAAGCAAAGTGTATTAGGTGTTTGCCATTTTTGTTGGTTGTCTGTTCTTCATTGTTTCCCATAATGTTATCTATTGCCCTATTTCCAATTCTTCCGTTGACGTCTCCTCCTATGATTGTATAATTATTTTTGTTTACATGGTTGAGAGTTGTTTGTAGATCATTGTAGAATTTTTTTGCGTCTTTCTTACGTCCTTCTGCTAGGGCATATGTGCAGGTGATTGTTAGTGTATCCCTTTCTATGTTGAATCCTGTTAGTATTATTCTTTCATTGACGTAGGTGTATGAGATTATTTTCTTCTGCCAACTTTTATTTATTAATATTGCTACCCCTGTTGTTGTTTATTTCCCTTGTTCTACTCCGTTATATATCATGATATAATCTACTAGCTCGATTGATCCTTCTTCTTTCTTTTTTGTTTCGGTAATCAAGGCGATATCTATTTTCCTTTTTTTAGTTTTCTTATTAGTTCTTTTACTTTATTTCTCAGTTCTATTGTAATCCAAGTTGCTAAAGTTAGCTTATGTTTTATTCCTAATCGTTTATCTTTATTTCGTTTGCTGTTCGTTAACTGTGATTTCGACCATTGGTTCTTTGCTTTGTGTAGAAGTTTGTAAATAAGTCTTTTTCTAACATTTTCTTTGTGAGTTTGTAGTTATATCGATTTGATAATTGTCAGCGGAGTCCCTAATAGCTTGGCCGGCCATGTGTCATGTTTATCTATAGGCTAATTAGTACATAAAACTTCTATCTTTAATGTAGATGGCCGCCTTAAAATTTTGTTTATTATCGAACTTTGCCCTTCACGAGGATGCCTGCTCTGAGTCATCACAGGACTCCATCCTACACCAGATCACTTGTGGGGGTTAGAAATCGGAATTTACCTCCCACTTAGCCACGGGCGATAGCCTACAACAATACTAGTTTTGCCAAAACCAAGAAGCCCTCCATCCAGAAGCATAAAGACAGTTTGGGAAGAAAGGGGGAAGGATAAGGTGGGGAAAGTTCAAGGAAAAGATCAAGCGGATTGAATGTAAAGTTCTAGCAAAACGGCCATCGTTCCAATCATCATCTTACCTATACATCTTTTTACACATTTAATTCTTAACACTATTACCCCACTTTCATTGATTCATTTAACATTAGGTCATCGCCACTACTCTTGTTGTTGTTCATAACTAAACACTACTTTTTCCACAAAACACTTCGCAGCTTTTTATGAAGTTTACAGTGTTCTAGCATATGAACTGTATTGTGCAGACTTTCACCATATAAGCACTGATCTTGAATAGGTCATAAATGAAATCGAATAATACCATGTCCGATAAATAACTACATAAATAGAGTTAACTAAACCCAGCATCTAGATTCCGAATAGATTCTGAAGAGTGATGTACCTTGCACCGCTCTGCTCCACTATTGCCTCTATACTTTTTGTGATCTACATGTGACTTTTTTCTTCAAAGCACACTTAGGTTTCTTTACCATTTTGATGATTTTTTGACTTACGGCTTGCTTCCCGTTCCCGTCTGCTTTTTAGATATCCTAAGCCAGTCTATCTTGGATCTCACTAGAGGTTATAGTTTGTAATGCACTTTCTGAATCCGAATACAGATATAACTTCAAACTTCAAAACTGTCTGTTTTCAAAGCCATCAAAATCGCTCTTAACGATACATTCATTTAGCGACTCTCTTTTATTGTTCGTGTTATTGTTTTTCACATTTTCTATTTTAGACCCATTTAAATAATTATATCGCTACTTCTCTCTATAACCTTCTAATGTGCCTCGTTGTACTACTTGGTAATGTAATTTGCTTCTTAGACTAGGATGAGGCAACTCTTCGACCCTTATAGATTTTTTTAATAATCTTCATCTGCAAATCTTAAATTCAACTCATGTTTTCTTCTCACAACTAACCACAGCAGTTCAATATTGGCCAAAGCCTCTATTACATTGATAAAGATTGTTCTATACCACTTCGCGGTATAGCGGATTTGCCTACCGAACCATTCTAGTGTCTCTATATCTTACTCCCCATACCTCTGCAGCATATAGAAACATATATTTCTTAGGTAAATCATCCTAATAATTTCTATTTAGACTCACCAAAGCTTTCCACAGCTCACCACGGCACTCTCAGAACTTTCGTGCGTAAATATTTACAATCCACAGCATGCCTCGATCAATTACTGTTCCGAGATATTTCATCTCCAACGTTTGAGTTTGTCATTTCAAACTAATCTGGTTTTTTGTTCGCTTAAAGATTTTCGTGACGTTCTTGTATTTTGACCGGACTATCCAGTATTTGAGTGTTATCAGATTCGGTCTTTACTTACCACGTTACCAGCTGTAGCCTAATAACGAGCTTTGCCGTTTACCTGACCAGCTGTGATGGACAAGATTTGATCTTTGCCTTTAACAGGCCACCTAAGGTGGCTCAAATTGAATCCTTATTTCACCAGGCGACCTGTAGTAATCTAAAATCGAGTTTCACCCCTCAATTGCAGGCCACTCGCGGTTTGGCAAAATTGTACAGTAAAATTAGCTCTCAAGCTAGAAATCCAAACAAAAAAAGGTTTAAGTGTCCTAAATTGCTCATTATCCTTTGCTGTAAGTGTAGTATAAGGCTCCGCAGTTAGAGCTTCCGGAAATGGTGTTTTCTCAGTCTTTGCAAATATCTCGGAGATTATTCAATTTAGAGCTTACCTTATTTTATAAACTATTAAAGAACGTAGAATTTTACATTAATAAGGCCATATCAAGTTTTTTGCTACACTCAATAGTTAAGAAGATATAGTGGAATAAAATTTATTCTTCCATTGCGAATTGTAGAAAGTTGTCACTTAAACTCTCCTTGCAGCGGCTGATTTGCAATAGTCGTTAAAAACATCTGGTGACGTAGAACAACCAAGTTTTGCTTTTTTTCTTAAATCTGAAAGACCCTTTGCCAGCATCAGCAATATCATCTGCTTGCATCGTGGAGTTGTTGAAAATTGTAATTTTCTTCTTAGTGTCCCATCACCTTGAACTTTTTTAAATGGTGCTGTTTTCTTTTTCCTATATATTGAGGACGCAGAATTGTAGTCTGTGAAGTAAGACAGGTTTCATGTTCCCTATTTTATTTTGCCTTGCCTGAATATTGTGAGTTTTATTTGATTGGCTGCCTTTGCCAAGCACAATCATGACCAATAGGTCAATGTCACCACCTACTACTCTCATCTCCAATTCTTTTTGAGCTTCTGCGATTGCTGTTTGAACAGCATCCCCAGAGTCTTGAAACACCGTGCATGTTCTGTGTTTCAAGTGCGCTGTCAGGAGGAATATTAGCTAAGCGAGACCTTCGCAAATGTTCCTCATATTTAGTATTTAGTTGTTCTCTGTAGCCATCGAACACAAAAACAGTTTTCCGTAATGGGAGGACTTATAGTCACTATATTGTTTGCAAATCGGTTGGAACGTGTATATCTTCTAAACTATTGAGTGTAGCAAACAAATACATGTGACCTTTTTTGTGGAAAATGTTACATTCTTTAATTGTTTATAGGGTAAGGTAAACTCTAAATTGAATAGTTTCCTAGATATTTGCAAAAAACTGATTAAGCACACTTTTCGAACTCTTTCCCCCCTCCCATTTCTCAAATCCGACGCTCTAACTAACTTTTTACCAAACTTAGAGCAAAGGATAACGAACAGCTTAGGACACTCAAACCTTCTTTTTTCTGGATTTCCGGGTTTGGATGATTTTGGTCTAATTTTACTGTACTAAAATTGGATTTTGTTGTGTATCAGACTGTCTTGCATCTGCAGTGGCCCAAGTTTGAGTTCCATCTTTGACTAGATTAGCTGTAGTGACTGAAAACTGAATTTATAATTGTACTGGACTTGGCACTTTTTTAATTTAATTTATTCTGCAGTTATTATCAATGGCACCTCTAGACTTTCAAGTGCATCCACAGATATAAAAGAAACCAATGTCACGATTTTCACATTTACTTTATATTTTTTGTACACATTCGTTTTAAAGTCTGGCCGCCAATGTGGCACACCTATGAGAACGCCCCTTATGATTACTACTTTTCAATTTTTCTAAGTTTAATTGATCAAAATTAATTGTGCTTTGGTAGGTTTCAATTTATAATGGTGATTTATGTGGACCAAAATTAACATTAAAGCTTTTGCGCATTTGATCGGTGAGTGTGAATTTATTGTCGTTGGGCTAAATGTCGTACGTCACATAGTCAACAATTGATTTCGTTGAACTTGACTTAATTTGAACACATATTTTTATAGCAGATCACACTCGCCCATTTCTAGCTTATTCGAGTTAGATAGTAGTTAACTGTACTTCTCATTTGGGCTAAATTAAAATCAGAAAACCGAATTTGATCACAACAGGCGTCTTTTATTTATTTTTCCTTATCTTCTTTGGTTTATTCTTTGTAAAAAAAGGCAAGAGCAAGAAATTTTGAAAGGATTTCTGAAATCAAACTCTTGAGAGGTTTTATTTTATGTTTTTGTTGAAATGGTTGTATCTGTTTAAATTCTACATCACAAGCAGGATGCGAAGTTCAAGAAATAAATAAACAGAAACCACAGCAAATTTCATGGGATCTTTCTCAAGTGAAAATTGTTTCTAAATTGTATGAGAAAGTCTAGTAGTAGTAGCTTTTGTAGTCTTCTCAATAACGTAATTAAGTGTTCCGCACAAAAGACGGAGTATTTCATAAACCTTTAGATAAGAATAGATGAGCTTTTATGTACTCATTAACAAGGTGCCGGGATTTTATAAAATTCATAAATATCGGAATCTGAGTATCTACCCAATCCAAAGGTTAGCTTCATAGCAGTCTTAAAAATTGTTTTTTGTAAGCACAGAAATTTGCTTGAAACCTAAGCACAGACATACTAATGTGCTTCTGGTTTTTCTCACGAGTACCTAGGAAATTATCTACTGTTTTAGCTGTGGTATATCTTGCTCTTTGATATAAAAAAACCCATTGAGTAGTAAAGCAAAAGATATGAGAAAAGAAGCAAGGGACAATAATTCAAGAGATATGAGTTTCGTTGTGTCCTCTTTCCTTAATTAATGGCACAATTCATATTCCAAAGTCATTATTTAGTTACCGTAGAAGAAGCTATCAAATGTCCGGAATAAAGAGAATTTGTCTTGTTTTTTTTTTGTCAAATTATTATGTATAGCTTGGACAGGTAAGATCAAATTAAGAGAGAATGTTCCTGTGGCAACGTTGAAACCGTCTGGTCAAACGGGTCAGTGGCCTTTTTCTTTCTGGCGATCTTGTTAGTGATCATCCATTTGTTTATATTACCTTTACTGTCCTTTACCTCTAGAAACTCATTTTGGTATATGCTTGGTTTTTCCAAATTTGTTTCGTATCAACTTTAAGTCTTTAGTTCTAGACGCGCCTTATTAATTCTTAAGAATGTAACAATTATGAATGAATTAAAAGGTTTCAATTATAACTAGGATCAGTTTTCACAGGAAAAATTAACACCAAGATTATTCAAGTATCTTAAAAGATTTCAAACAATAATAACTATAAGATATACAGTGACTGTCAAAAATGCTTATAGTACTAACCTTTTTTGTTATTGTCTTTAACAAACTTTTAAATTTAGCCTTGCAGGCAAACAACTTTTTACAAAAACAACCTTTACCTATCTATACCCAAAATCGTTACTTCAATTTCGTTTCGGAACACATTTTATTTTGCACGATGAAGAAATTGTCGTTGGCGTTTCAATTTCTGTTTTATATTCTAGTCTTAACTTTATCGATGTAAAGGGGCGCGATTTTTCGTTCGTGATCCACTTTTAAATCTGCTTTTATCGCAGAGGGCGAAAATATATTTACATTGTTGCAATTTCTGTATAAACCTAATCGGATTTGCTAATTTATATTGCGGAAGATATATATAATCTGCATTCCAATCGGTTGACTAGATTATCACTTTTTTAAAAAAGCACCATCAATGCGTGCTATTAGCATTAAAAACAAGATTTATCAACAACACTAAACCCTCGTTTTATAAAATGTTGAACGTGAATGATGATTGCTTATGGTAATAAAAGCAAATTTAGATGTTACGATCCGTAAAAATGTTGGTTGGAATTTGTTGATGGTGAAATTATAAAAATGAGATCAACATAAATTTAATTAAGCAAAAGAAAAAACTTTAAAAAAGTAATTAAGGAAAATTCCCCAAATTTATAGAGAAAATAACAGAATTCCTATAAATTTTAATTTGTTTCAATTAAGTTTCCTGTTTGAGATTAATATAAAAATTCTTTACCCTAATAATTGTTATTAATAGTAAATTATAGAAGCAGCCATGTTTTAATTAAACTAATAAATGGTGTCGAAGTAAATCTCTTAACTCAATATTTTTCTGTGTCTCCTGGTTATTATTTGTAATTTCTTTGCTGGTCTTGCTGTTTAAAACAACCTTCAGCTTTCCGAGTTAGCGCTTTAATTAGTTTTCCTTTGATTGCTTTTGCTGTAAATGAAAAGGTTTTAATTTTCTTTAATTCTAGACTCGGGTGTTTCATGACAACTTGATCTCAGTGGTTTACAACATTATCGATTGTTAGAATATCAGAATTATTATTGAGAAAAATTTTCACTGATAAATTATATTTAAGTCATGGCGTGTCTTACTAAAAGAGGATGAAATAAAGAAGAAAGCGCTGTTATTTGTTTGTTTACATTTCATACAAGCATGAAAACGTAATTACTGTTAGGACATAGATTAAACTAAAACCAGCAAACCGTTTCAGAAACGTAAAAAATGTAAAAATTAGAAAAGCAGTAGTACTTCCGACCAATCAGCTTTATGTAAACAAGACATCAATGGAAAATTTGTCTAGTACCGTAACTTTGTTTTCACAGAAGGTCTTTAACGAATTCCTGATAAAAAGTTACTAACGGCATCTTTATAGTCTTCTCTGAAACATAAACCAGCTTCTCGTGGAAGATCGAGAATTCAAAATACTGCGTTAACAGTATTCCCAGACAATGACGTTCTTACAACATTAATAGAAACATTTATAAATACGATACGTAGCTCATAAAAAGCTTACCCCAACTTCTCAGTAGGTGGTTCAACTAAAAATATTGTGAAGACCTTTTATAATCCTACCCACCTAGATTCAAAGGCGGTCTTGGGCGCAGGTGAGGAGGTTATGACGACAATAAAAGAGCATAATTAAAAACCTAAAGGTATTGAAAATTAAGCAGAAGATTATCACAGTTCAAGATTAAAACAATCATAGAGATCATTTCAAGGTTCAACAAAGCAATAACTGAATACTGCAATTAGATTATCAAACAAAACATAATAATACAGAATTAACTATCACAAGATTAATCAACAAGGCCAGGTAATTAATCACAAAAATTGTAAATGGAGTCTTCAAGACACCCTTAGATGTATTAAAACTCAAAGTAAACAAAAACTGTACTGATAATATAATTTTGAAAATTGTAAATTAAAATTGCAAGAAATATGTCCAGACAATGATAAAAGATTCAATTTGTCCAAGAAATAATTTAGGAAAGAATAGTTTTATCACACTTAAATTTGTCTTCGGATCACTCCCCAATAATCGCAACGGTTAGCACATTTGCAATTCATAAAATATTGACATCAGATTGACCTATCAACAAGCCTCAAAACTGCTCATGAAGTTGAAAACGTACTAGTAACACTAATGAATGTTTTGAAAAAATCAGCTTTACAAAATACTCCACAAGTAAGAAATGCAGAAAATATTATAACCGCACCACTGGAAATTAAAAAAAAACTAATTGCTGAAAAAAGAAAAGCAAGAGCGAGGTGGCATCGAACACAGGCTCCAGCAGATAAAACTATGTTTAATAGTATTAGTAATCAACTAAAAGCAAAACTTAAAAGTCTTCGTGAGAAATCCTTGACTGATTACATTGCTAAATTAAATCGATATTAGAATTCAATCTGGAAACCCATAGAATCTAATAAAAAACCAAAAACACATATTGCTTCCATAAGAAACTCAACACTTCCCAATGCTGAATGGGCTCGTAGCGAGCAAGAGAAAGTAAGACCTCTGCGGAACATCTTGCTACTGTGTTTTCACTCAATGATCAGGAACCAAACGATGAAATTGAGAGACACATTTCCAAAATTTCCCAAAACATATCAGATATTAAAACTTTTACTCCAAACAAAGTACAAAAAGAATTAGCTCTCTGAACATCAGAAAAGCTCCTGGTTTTAATGGCATAACACCAAAACTCCTGCGTGAGCTACCTAGGAAAGGAATAAAGCTGCTCACCTACATCTACAATGCTATCCTAAGATTAAAAGTTTGGCCCAAAATGCTCAAAACTGCCGAAATAATTTTAATACCAAAACCAGGAAAGAACCCGAGCGAAGTGTCATCATATCGACCAATAAGCTTGGTACTTATAATATCTTAAGGTGTTGGAAGAACTTCTACTTCATAGGATAAATGCTGATGTACCCCCTGAAAACTGAATTCCATTACACAAATTTGGATTTTGCCGTCATTTAACCGTCCAGCAAACTCACTGGATAATTCACGTAATCAGTCAAGCATTTGAACAAAAACTCCACTGCACATCAGTATTCTTAGACGTGAGTCAGGTCTTTGACAAAGTGCCCATCACGTTCTCCTGTATAGAATCAAAGAGTTCTTCCCGTTGAAGTACTATAATATTTTCAAATCCTACCTGTCAGATTGTGAGTTTAGAACCAAAGTGGGTGAAGGGGTCACCGGAACTTATGCCATCAATGCTGGAGTGCCCCGAGGTAGTGTCTTGGACCCCGTACTTTACATACTATATACAGATAACCTGCCAACACACGGAGAAACAACTACTGGAACATTCGCAGATGATACAGTCATCCTCGCCACCCACGAAGACCCAACAGTAGCCTCTAATAAAGTCCAAAATTACCTAGACGAGCTGCAAGCCTGACTAAGCAAATGGAAAATCAAAATCAACGAATATAAATCAGACCATGTAGACTTCACCCTAAGAAGAGCTCAGTGTTCATCTATATACTTAAATAACATTGAAATACTCCGTGCCGAAACTACGAAACCCCTGGACACCAAATTCACGTGGAGGGAACACATCTCTAAAAAAATAAAACAGTTTGATTTGAAGATTTAAAAAATATTCTGGCTACTAGGGAGAAAATCCAAACTATCACTAAAAAGCAAACTTCTACTATATAAGGCAATTATAATGCCAATTTGGACTTACGGAATAGAACTATGGGATGCGCTAGCAAATTTAGTACGGCTATAATACAAAGAAGCCAATCCAGAATTCTGAGTACGCTAACCAATGCACGTTGGTATGTATCTAATCAGACGCTACACGAGTGCCTCTTATACAAGAAGTCATCAAAACTAGAAGCGTTAAACACCGCGAAAGACTGGAAAATCATTCAAATATTCACTACCGCTGTTAGAACAACACCACTTGAGAAAACTGCGGAAAAACTGGCCAGCTGACCTAAGGGAAAGATAAAAGATACTATCAGTGGAAGGTATCTTGCCACGTTAATAGGGAGTGGAAGCTCTTTAGTCAACAAATTGGCTCGTAGGATATTATGTAAATTATTCTGATTGCTAATAAAAATAAATAAATAAATAAAATTAAAAAAACTCTAACTAAATAAACAGAGTTGAACACGTTGCGAGTAAGAATTTATTAAGCATATCAATGAAAAAATAACAAAAACGATCTAAGAAAGTTATAAGCAAGACTTATTACGCAATGCAGAGACATCCTGTGTGTCCAGCAAGATAAAATATACCATAAGCGAAAAACAGAAGAAAAGCAGGCATCAAAGAAAAAGGAAACATTCTTAATTCTTTTCCTCCTTATTAACTGAATTTCCAAATTAAGTCTTAAATTTTATTGCATAAAAAACAGTTCAAAATGGATCTCAGTGAGGTAAAAAGTTAAAACTGTCTTAGTTGTCAGTAACCCTAAAGCAAAATAAAAAAAAAATAAATTCTATGAAATGCAAATACGAATGATCTCAAAAAAGTCCATAGCAAGAAATGCAGAGTTCAATTCGAGGAGCCTGAAGCACCAGGAAAGCAGATGGGAGCTTGGATGAGCTGACGACGACAACACGAACTTCTCCCGTACGTAAATAAACGCTAAACCCGCAAAATAAAAGACACTTATTAGCACCAGGGTAATTAAAAAAAAAACTAAGTGGCTTACTCCCAAAATTGTTGAAGCTTTCAAAATGATAATTCGCCAGGGAAAATTAACGGAACCTAGTAATCCAATAAAAAGGTATATGTGATCGACACAAGTCACAAAGCACAACAGTATGGTACTAAAATATCCTTCCTAGCGTACTGCACTAAGCGATTATAATGGGGTTGATATCACCCTGTACAAACCATAAAAGTCCAGAAAACGTCTCGACTCAGAACCGCACGGAAGCTTGACGAAAAATCTGAAATATTAACCAATCACCAGGGTTTTTCAGAATGAAGCAAGTGTAAGATTACAGATTCTTTGCCAATAGCGAAAGTGATTCAAATTCGATGTATTACAAAAACGCAAAAAAAACTGAAAACAGTCCGACGTGAGTACCAGAGGCAAACTTAGAAAAAGTATGTTTTTTGAAAACAAAAACATTGAAGGCCTACAAAAGAAATTATCCAGATCAGAGGTAATTAAAAGAGATGAAAATTTTTCTAAATGATATATTATTAGATAGGGCCCGGAAAAAACTGGTAATCAAAATAACGTGTTCGTTATCAAACAACCGCTAATAAAATAAAAATAAAAGATAAGTAATAGAGATTTTCATCAATGTACCGATAACCATAGATACACTATAACAAAAGAGATCTGAACAAAGAGACATTATTACGAGAATTATAAATTCACAAACAATAAAAATAAAGTGTAAATTTATACTAGGTGTCTGTGCCTAATACGAGGGATTAACCAACCCACTTTAAAAGATTTAATTAGTGAATTAATGCAATAAGAACTAGTTAATGATAATCATCTCTATATATATGAAAATTTATGGACAAGCTAGAAGATAAAAAAAAATTGATTATAGAGGTGAAGTTACATTACGAGCAAGAAATGATCGTTACAAGATCTTAAGAAATGAAACAGGTTAACAAAAGAATAATAATAACTTGTAACGCATAAGTAAATTGATAGAATTCAAAATATAAAGTAACCTCTACGCAGTGTCTTATTATCCTATGGAGCAGGTGGTATTAGAGAGATTTTGGGGCCCATGAATATAAAAAGAAAATTAGTTATTGTTTCTGACAAGATAATCTTCTTCTTCTCCTGTATTAGCCCATTGTCATCTAATATTGAATATAGGCCTTCCCATATGATCTCCATACGTTCCTATTTAGTTGTACTCGGTACCAATTTAATTCGGCTGCTTGTTTCAGATCGTCAGTCCATCTTGTTTGTAGGTGTCCTACACTTTGCTTTTGAGCTCATGATCTCCAATAATGTATTTTTTTGTTCCATCTCGCATCTGTCTGTCTTATAGTGTATCCAGCCCATCTTCATTTCAGGAAGGCTACATGTTCTCTGACATCTATCAGTTTTGCTCTATTTTGAATGCTTTCGCTTCGTATTAGGTCTTTTAATTTAACTCTAACATTTATCTTTCCATTGTTCTTTGGGTCTTAGCTAAATTTTCCATTATTAGCTCTTTTAGAGACCAGGTCTGTGCAGCTTACGTTAAAACTGGCAACACGCATTAATCGTATAGTTCTTTCCTTAAATTTAGGAGTGTTCTTTTATCTTTAAGCTTCCTGTTTCGCTTTCCAAAAGCCGATTAAGCCAGTCGTATTCGCCTATCTACTTTGGCCTGTTGATTAAACTTTTCACATTCTATTAGTTGTCCCAAATATACGTAATTCTGTACTTTTTCTATTTTCGTGTCGTCAATTTCTATGTTGTGATTTTCCGCATCGTTTGACATGGTTTTGGTTTTTTGTTTATTTAGTTTCAATCCTATTGCTTCTGACTCGTGTTTTAATTCGTGTATCATACTTCGTAGATCTATGATGTTCTCTGCTGCCAAAAGCATATCATCTGCATACCGTAAATGATTTAGCATTTTCCCGTTGACATTTATATCCTTGTAGTCCCAGTTAAAATTTTTAAATATTTTTTTAACTGCTGCTGTAAAAAGCTTGGGACTCATTAAGTCTTCTTGTCGGATGCCGCGTTTTACGGGGATATCTCTAGTATATTCGTTCATTTGTATGATTATTGTTGTGTTTTTGTATATTGATCGTGTTATTGGTGTGCATCCGTGATCTATTCGGCTATTCTGTAAAGCTTTTTCTATTGCCCATAGTTCAATCTTGTCAAAAGCTTTTTAAACATCCGTATATGCCAAATATAGGGGCATATTATATTCAGTACACTTTTCAATAAGTGTTCTTAGAGTCAAAACATGTTCGTACATGCTAAAGTTTTTTCTAGAACCAGCTTGTTCTATTTACCATTAAATTTCTAATTCTTTTTCTAACCTATTAATAATAATTCTTGCGAAGAATTTGTAAATTCGTGATAGTAATGATAGTGGCCTATAACTTTCCAGTTTTGTCTTATCTTCTTTTTTGAAAAGCAAAACAACTAAAGAACTATTCCAATCTGCTGGAATATTTGCTTTTGCACGACATCTATTAAACGATACTTTTATAGTTTCTGTTACGTTTCTCCTACCTTCTTTGATCAGTTCCGATATTATTCCATCTCTTCCGCGAGCTTTGTTGTTTTTGACAGATCCTCTGTCATTATTTCGTGTATCGTGATGTCGGTTAAATCCTCAGAGTTGACATTTGTTATTTTTGTTTTTAGTTGATGTTTGATTTTTTCTGGCGTTGTTTGTCTTTGTTCATATCGTTTTGTATAATAGTTTTCTGTTACTTCCATTATCTGGTCCCTATCATGCACCTCTTTACCGTCTTTGTCTTTAATGGAATTTATGTTTATTCTTCCTAGACCACGCCTTATGCTTTTCATATTTTTGTTTTCTTGTATTACTGTATTTATTATTTCTTCCATGGGCCTTCTCCTATCTTTCTTATTCCCTTTTTCAGTGTCTTATTTGTTTTCTATGTATTCAATAGTGTCTTGTTTCCCCTTACTTGCCGATTTTCTTTTTTTGGTGAACAATTTCTTGGTAGTATCGCTCCATTATTTTTTGTTTCTTCTATTTGACTTAGGTATTATTTGTCCAGCGTTTTATGTTAGTTATATGGTGATTAATTTTGTTTATGTCTAGGTTGTTAAATTCTGTAAGTTTTAGATTCTTTTCTAGTTCCTCTTTATATCTTTCACTTTTTGGCGTAACAATTTACTATCAATTTTGAAGGCTACTTTTGTATCGTTTTAAATATTTCAAACCTTTGATTATTAAATGATCTTATCGTACTAAATAAAAATTAAATATGCATGATTGAAGTCACCATCACCAACATCTGACACAAAAACTTGTTTTCACAACTAATACCACAGGAGAACCATATACTCAATCTTATTCTGCATTTCTGCATTCAAGAGATGTTCCTCTACTTAATCTTGTAATAATAACATGACTATATGTAAAAAAATTATTTGTATATTTAAACTGTGTAACTACATAGTAGAAACCACACAAAAGATACTGCACAGTATTATTGATCACTGCCTGGCAAACAATGACTTTTTATATTTCCTCCTAAAATTTGTCAAACTAAGACTACTAATTACAAGCAATTACTGACAAGAGATTGATAATTTAAGCTTTTCAGAGTTATGTGTAGAAATTGATAAGAAACCCCTAGCATAAACATTAACATTATGAACATTCGTAAAAAATAGACTGGAAACAAATAATTGCAGTAAACCTTGAAAGACCGCAGCACATTAGCTTTGATGAACAGCAAAACCTGACGGGTATAAACATACCCCATAATCCAAAGTTAAGTAGTTTAAGGTGCCAAGACTAAAAAAATTCTATTACAAATCCTTTATAACAAAACCCGACTCCAAAGTGAAATAAATACGAAAAACAAAAACAGACCTTTTTGGAACCAGAGGAAAGATTAATCATCTACAACTTCCATAAATTAAGCAACTTCTTCTGTTGCAAGACATTAACTTTTTGCATGGAGGTGCTAACAACCTTGATTATGAAAATCACAAATAAGAGACACATTAGAGTTCTTATACTCAGCAAGAATATTTCCGTTTAATTAATTTCACAACACGGAAGCACTGAGGAAGGGCGAAATAAAAAACAAGAGTACAAAATAGATTATAATAGATAAGAAAATAGAGGAAAGAGAAGGAATGCACATTAAGGTCTATAGTGAAGACGGCAAAGAATAGACACAGTAGGGGCATATATGTATAATTATAGTTCTCAAAAGGAGATTTAAAATAAAAGATAGACTAGATGATCATGTCTAATAATTGCTAAAGAACCTTCTCCTACGCTCTATCTTTTACTCTAAAATAACAAGCTTATCCTCCTCGGTCTTGAAAAGATTTGATTCACTCAAAAATATAAATTTTGTATTGTTCATGTTATTTAGGATCAAAGTAAGGCCTAAGTACAATTTCTGTACATCTACAGTTTTCTAAACTAGAATTTGAAGCTATACAGTATGCTGGACTTTGGGATGTACTAAAATGAAAATATTTATTCAAATGTTAACTATGAAATTCAAAGAAACAATGCCTCAAACGATGAATACATAAAAATACTTTACATTCTATGCGCTGCAACATAGTTTTTGCTTTACAGTCTTTGTTTCGCCATCTCATAAATTTATTTTTGTCTGACACAGCACACACTGGAAGGTGGGCGTTTCCTGTTTTTCGGGTTTCAGTAGGTGTCAGTGTCATTGGTTTTGATTTTTTTGTTGAGGCTGGCCCTGTTCTTTAGCATTATTGATTAGTAACCTCCTGCATCAGCATCAATGTTAGTTTGGAGTTGTATCGGCTCTCATTGCTAAAGTTTCACCTATATATAGTTTAAATGCTAAAAGTGATTTTAAATATACACGTACCGACAAAAAAGAAAGAAGGCAAAATAAAAAATTAATTCTACGAAGACATAGACAGAGTATTAGACAAGATACCAAATACAGATATTGAAATTATTATTGGAGACGCTAATGCAAAAGTGGGAAGAGAAGCAAGATACAAAGCGATAACAAGAGGTTATAGCAAACAAATAACAACGTATTGACACTGGTCAAATTAGAAATTAAGAGACACATAAAAATAATGAGCACCCACTTGCAACGTAACGATATCCACAAAGGAACGTGGATAGCCTCAGGAAGAAACACGGGTAACCAGTTAGATTGATTCAAGAAAAACACGCAAATCTAATAACAAAGATAAAATCATACCGACGGACAGACAGTGATTTAGATCATTTCTGGTTTTAGTGAAATTAAGACAAAGAGAGGGAGAGAAGAAGACAAAAACAACCAGGAAATAAGGTACAACACACAAGACTTACAACAAGACACAATAGAAAACAAATATGCTGCAGAGATAGAAGAAAGCCTCAACAGACAAGAAATAACCCAAAGAAGAAGTATAGAAAAAAGCTGGCAAGCCATAGAGCAGTAGAGAAATAGAACAGAAGAAAGTGATAAAAATAAAAATGCTACAAACAAGAAACGAAGAAAACATAAGAAAACATAGTAATCAAAGAAAGAAAGTTAAACAACTATGCCGCA
>VTPC01008298.1:0-21977 GCA_011009095.1 Ignelater luminosus
AATAAAGAGTCAATTGTAAAATTAAATTCATTTATTAAACAATTTTTTAAATAATATAATAAACTGCAATTTTTTTTAAGTTTAATTGTGTTTTAATAAATTTGTTTTAAGTAATCATACTTAAAACAATAATTGTGTACATTTGCAAATAGTAAATGTATCTATTTTCCGGGGCAGACTTAAATTTCGCCAGTACCTTCCGTTAAAAAAACATAAGTACGGCATAAACCTCTTTAAATTATGTGACACCAATGGCTATGTTCATTCAATGATGGTCTATGAAGGGAAAACAGAAACTGGCGGAAAAGATCTAGCAACACATGTAGTGTTAAACCTATGTAAAGACTATCTTGACTCGGGACGAATTCTAATCACTGACAACTTCTACACAAACATTCCATTAGCGCATGAACTTCTTAGACGAAAAACACATTTGTTAGGAACCATTAGAAAGCATCGTAAAGGAATTCCTAAAGAAATTCTTACCACTAAGCTCAATAAAGGAGAAATTACTGGTAAAGAAGATGAAAAAGGCGTAATGATCGCTAAGTGGAAAGATAAAAGAGATATTTTAATTCTCTCAACCCATCACACCTTGGAAATTGTCAACACTGGCAAGAAAAATAGAAAACAAGAAAAGATTTTTAAGCTACAATTTGTAGTTGATTATAATGCAGGAAAAGCTGCAAAAAAAACCAACAAATCCAATCAAAAAGAAAAAGATTAGTCATGTCTTGGCCGAAACTAGAGATAAATGTAATAGAAATAGAAAAATTCGAAAACGCTGCTATGTGTGCTACGATAAAATATCCTCAATGCATGGTAGTAAGGCTGCTGCAAAAATGACCAAAAAGGTAAGCAGGTATTGTGCTGGATGTCCAAATAACCCATTTATTTGTGTAGAATGTTTTAATAAGCATTTAACTAAATAATGGTGTTATATAAAATGTTATTTTGAATTTGTATTGTTTTTCTTTGCTATTTAAGAATTTATAATATTGCTTACATCTAACTTATTGATTAATATAGAATTTAGTAAAAATTTACCATACAACTTAGTTTATTTATTTTTACTAAAACTGTAATTATCAGTCCTTTTTGTTTGTAATGAAAATGTCCGGCGGCGGTACATACGGCGTCCCAATAAAAACTTTTGTTGACAGCCGGCGGTCACGCTATGCCAATCTCCATCGTGGGAAAATTTTAACTTGGCGGTCAACATGTTAAGCCCCAATATACAAATTGTGATACATGCAAGCTGAATATTATAAATACTAGAGAAAGATCTGTTTCTGATCAATTTCTTACACTGAAGAAGTATCATGCATCAAATTTAATATATTGTAATGCAACATTTCGTCGAGAATTATTAGAAGTTTATCAATGTATTCCTTGGTATTTGCCACAAATTATTAGTCAAACCAATGTTGGCAAGAAAATAAAGCAATTAGAAAAAATGAATGTAAATTTCGAATTTGAGATTTGGGAACACAGCAGTGATGTATAAAATAATTATATATCACTATTGCATACTAATAAATCGAATTTTAAGGGGAAGGGGAAAGCCACGTAATAATGCTGACTTTTTCCAAAAGTATGCTTATGATTACTATTTAAAACTCTTAAAAAAAGTAAAATTTGTAGGGTTGTGATTTATTATTAAATATAGCTATTATCTGTTTACTTACTATTAACATTAACAAATGATGTACTTATAAGATGTTAAGTTCTTTTTCTTGTGGATCTACTTTCTTGATCTTCCTTGTGATTAATTTTAAGAAGTTATTTTGTGCTTTCGATAAAGGTTCGAAGTAGGTTGAATAGGTATGCCCATAAATTCTTAAGCCATATCTTATAAGAGACTCCTAAACTTCGTAAACTATGAATTTTGAATTTATTTTCTGTAGATAAAATTGGCTATAAGTATACGAGTTTATCTTTATAATTTGTGTTTGTTTTTTAATAGTTACCTATCTATCTTTAATAAAAAAGCTTAATAATCCAGAGAAACGAAAAATACTATTTAAATCGCGCACTCAACTGCTATCAGTACCAGCCAAAAATAAGACATGGCGAGACTGTAAAGATCTCAGTTAAATACATTGTGATTGATGTTCTTAAACATTGTAGTATTCTGTGGCGCAGACTATCCAAATTGTCAGCATTTTTAGATGCAAATATGGAAAGGAAGAAATGCTTACCAGCATCAACTACTGCATGTGGCTCTGGGTTTGGGTCGTTAAAGTTTTTCACGAATAATGTTTATAATATTAGCAGTGAGACGCACGGAACAACGATATGAAAGCAACTGAACAAAAAATAAGGGGCCTCGAGCGGCCTTGGAAGGGCAGGTGGCCCGCCGGTACCTCGTAACTATACTAAAAGGCTGCAAGAATAAAATGATGGAAAGAGAAGCAAAAATTACGATTTCATTTGTTTGTTTTTGTCAGTGTAGGTGTAGGTTGTTTTAAAATGTGGTCGCGGGGGCAAGTTTCGATTTTAATAGAAGAATACGAGAAATATAGCTGTTTATATATGGTGAAATCAGCTAACTATAAAAACAGGCATGCCAGAAATCAAGGCATTAGAAGATAATTTAAAAGTAGTGTATGCTGTAAAAAAAAGATGCCACTACTGCAGACATCAGAAAAAAAATGGAATGGCCTAAAAACGAACTTCTACACCGAACAAACGTGGTTGCACCCCAAAAAAGTGGTTGCGGAGAAAATGATGTAAGCTTTTGTTTGAAGTTTAACGTTAAAATTTTATGTTATTAAACTGTTTTAGTTTTACAAGTCCACTTTGTGATACTACAATAGGTTGCATCTTCTATTAAACAATGAGGAACCACGGGCAGCTTTTGACGCAAGTAAAACCATCAGTAGTGAAGAAGATGATGGGAAATTCATAACAGACCTTGGAATCGAGGATGATATTGACCTCCAGGCCTTCTCATATTAAAAATGATCATAGGTTATGGGATGAGAATATCTTCAAGATATCCCAAGCTATCAACTTACCTAGACATGAAGTCATACCCTCGCTTTCCTGGTTTTTGCTAGAAGTGGGCTCATTGATGGTACTTTTTACGGTCCTGTTCCCAGAAATCAGGACAATCTTGTCGAAATTGCTGACAAGGTTCATGGGGAAAAGGATATTGAAAATCTTCCACCTGTTTTCGAAGAGGTTCGAAAACTACTTCTTAAAAAGGTTTATGCGTCCAGTAAAGGGGTATTATAATTTGAGGAAACGCCCTGACATTTTCAATGTAGGTAATCTTGTGTGGAAAAAGACTTACCATTTATCTAGTGCTGCAAAGAAATTTGCTGCAAAACTAGCTTCTAGGTATATCTTGTGTAAAGTTATTAAAATTCGTTCCAAGGTCGTTTAGGAACTTGAGGATATGATTGGTTCCAAGCTTGGCAAATGGCACATTAAAGATTTTGTTTCCTTTATGGTCATACCTTATCATTCAAGATTCTGTGACCGAATCGCTTTAGATGTCGTTGGTCTATTACCAGAGACAGTTTGGAAAAAGATTCATTTTGACAATACAAGATGACCTAACAAAATTCGTTCAAGCCTACGCTATACCAGAACATAATTCTAAAATAGTTGCACATAGATTTTTTAAATTCTGCACTCAATTTGGATTCCCAGAAAATATACTTACAGACCAAAGTTGAGAATTTATTTCTAGTACATTCAAAAAATTTAATCAACTAATTAATGTAAATCATAAAATTACTAGTACTTATCACCCCCCCCCCCAAAGTAATGGTTCTCCGGAAAGAGCACATTTAGTACTAAAGGATTATTTCAAATGCTATATCCCTCATACCCAAATCGACAATGCAATTTCTACAGCAAAGGTGATATTAACTTTTGTTTGCATGCTTAGAACTGCTGTAGACCAACCTGGTCCTTTATAAAGGACCGTAGGACAATAAGGTACCAAACCTTAAAGAACATTTTTTCAGTTATAGGCATAAAGCACTCACTCTAAATTAGCTTATGGGTGAATTGGAGGATCCTGAAAGTATTCGGCTTCCTCCATCAGGCATAAGTATAAATATATTTTCCCCCGAAGACGAAATTGTGACTGATGAAGATTCTGGAGAAGAAGATAATGCGGTAATTCAAAATGTTTTCGGAGCACAATTGCGAGCTGAAGCGGAATATTACATTTCGTCGGGCGAAGAATGATGGTTATGAGTCGGAAGATAATTTACCATTATCCAATTTTGTAACCAAGAATAAAAAAAACCAAGAAGCTGCAAATAGGAAAAGGTTGACATTCAAAACGATTTTTTTCTGCATGGTCAGACGTTCAAAACAATCATAATAAATCATCAAATCCTATTTAGCTGCTTTATAAGTTTATTAATGATAAAATAATTGATCTTGTTGCTGAGACAAATAATTATGCAAATGGAAAAAATCTTAAAGGGGATGTTTGCCACGATGAAATAAGAACTTTTATTGGCGTTCGATTACTCAGTGGTTGTGTCTGTTGCACGACGAAAACTTGATTGGCAGAATGCTCCAGATACAAATAACGTATTGGTGAAAGCTACAATCTCTATGAGACAGATTTACTTTTATTATGAGCAATGTTCATTATACTAATAATAATAATCTTGATGGAAATGACAAGTCTGCAAAGGTACGGTCTTTATTTGAGATGCTAAACAACAATTTTAAAAAACTTGCTTCGTTAGAGCAGTACCACAGCATCGATGAGTCCATGCTTCCTATTTTGGGCGCCATGGATGTAAACAACTTATTAGGGGCAAAACAATACGCTGGGGTTACAAATTCTGGATGGGAACAACCAAACGAGGGTACATAGTTTGGCTTGATCCTTATAAAGGTAAAAGTGAGACCTTAGCAACGGAATATAAAGACCTGGACTTGGATGCTAGTGATACCAAGGGCACGAGTGCAAGAACACATAACTGACCGTGACAACTCATCATTGGTAAACGTCTCCCAAACGAGGGTTACAACCCCTTTTAACGGTACTTTTGGCGGGAATTCACTTATATGAAAACACGGTCAACGATGCCTCCCTCTCTTTGTCAGCACTCTTGGTTCACTTCAACTTCAGTTCTTCGGTCAACATTCAAGATTCAGCCAACATTCCACTCGAATTAGCAAAACTTCAACGCCAGCCTCGGTCATCAAGCGCTAGTTCATTGTCCGTCGCCCGAACATTCTAGCTGCTGCGAACCGAGCTACCGTGAAACCAAAGTATTGATTTTTATTTCAACAACAACCTTCCTACCTGCGAAAGAGAAGAAGCTGACTACGCCGCTCCCATCAGCAGCCGCCGTTTATTAAATAAATCCTTAAATTTCGACGTTATAAGGGGCTAGTTCTTGTCAAAACGCCGCCTGCTCCACCATTAACACCATGAATTCGCTGATGACAGCTACGCCACAGCAGATATCGTACATCGTCCAAACCGATATAGGGGAGAATAAGCATGTGTGTAAGAGCTTTTTTAAAGTACATTAAGATATAAGCCCACCAATGATCGGTTTATTTATGAGGTGCTTTCAAAGACACCAGAAGGTTCGATATCTTCTAAGAAGATGAAAGATGCAAAAGGCGTCCTTCTAATTACATAGCTAAGAGCGAGATTGACGACCACATAGAATCCTTTCATTCGGTAATACCGCATTATCGCAGGAAGCATGCTCCAAATGTTCGGTATTTACCTAGTGAGGTAACGATAAATTTGATGCACCACGATTTTTTAGAAAGAAATCCAACGATCAAAGTATCATACAATCTTTATCGAATTCGAGTAAAGGCAAAAAATATATCTTTTGCAAAACTTGGTAATGAAGAGTATGACACGTGAGCATTTTAATCTTCATGGTCATACCAAAGAAAATATGCTGGATGATTGCGACACGTGCGTCTATTGGAAAAACCATATTGAGTTAGCTACAGAGACTCGTTCACTGTAGAGGAAAATGGTGGAAAGAAATGAAAGCCAATGCTTTACAGCCGATTTAGAAAAAAATTCTTATGCTGCAGCAAGTAAATACTTTTAAAAAAGTAATTTTCACTAAGCGCCTCATCGTCTACAACGAAAGTTTTGTGCCGCTTGGAAAAAAATCGAAAACAATTCTGTTTGCTGTGCTTTGGCACGAGGGTGTCGGTGGCAGGAATCAAGAAGACATTGTGAGCACATTTTATGCGTTTTTCAGGCGACAGAGAGATTCAAAGTCTTTGACTGTATGGCTGGACAATTGTTCCAGCCAAAATAAAAACTGGTGTTTTTTTACCTTTTCTAGTTTACATTGTTAATTCTGCTGAAATTTTGGCTGAGAACATTATTATAAATTACTTTGGGCCCGGCCATTTATTCATGTCCGCGGATAGTTTCCACCATCAGGTGGAATTATCTTTAAAAAAACAGGGTAAAACTTATGATTTTGCCGATTTCGTTCAGGTAGTACAATCTGCAAACAGTGGAAAAGCTGACATATAGGAAATAAAGCATACTGGCTTCTTTAAGTGGGCATCATTCTTCTCAGAATACTTGCTGTATAAGACGTCTTACTCAGAAATGGAACCTTGTACCTGTCTCGATTTCTTGACTGTAAAAGCTATGATGAATGGATCGAAGCTTCCTGATCATTTAACTCAGCCTTGTGGATTTCCTACAGGAAAACAAGATAATATACTGAAAAATCTTGAACAAGTTTCACGACAAAATAGAACAGTTTTGGTTAAATATACCCGTACACTAATAAATAGAGTAAGCTGGATATATTGTAAACAAGAATACAAAATCACAAAAAAATTATTTATGTAGATATTTTTGGTTTTAAGTTATTTGTAATTCCTAAATTAAACCTCAATAAAAGTTTATTTACTAAAAAAATAAAACAAACAATATTTTATTTTGTTTTTTACATTGACAATCACTAAATAAAAGATATCAACAAAATACTTAGCAAAAATGCGGTAACACGTTCTTCCTAATGTTACCAGTCGGTCGGCTCTAGTACCACCGGCAACACTACTACGCCGATAATCTGGGTTCTCTGATGTTAAAAATTAGACACAGAAAGAGGTTTTACACAAATTTATTCTACGTTTTCATAGCTTAATATGTTTGCACAAAAATACCTATGAAATGAGACTTTCAGCTATTAGACCACAGATGTCGCTAGGAGTATTTTTAAACTGTCCCAAATGTCTTATTTTTTTCGTCTGTCATCTGTCAACAATATTCAATTCATTGTTTGTGATGTTTCATACAACAACGCATTTTTTTCGCTCTTAAAACTGTCGAATTTCGTGCCTTCAAACTACGATTTGCGGACATCGTTGATTTTCTGTTATCAATTGAAGAAAAACGCTTCTCAAGCTCATCAAATGCTTATAGAAGCTTACGGTGGACATGCTCTAAGCAGAGCACAGTGCTTCAGGTGGTTTGAAAAATTCCGAAGTGGTGATTTTAGCGTGGAGAACGAGGAACGTGGCCGGCCACCGAATTGCAAGCATTGTTGAATGAAGATGATGGTCAAACGCAAGAAATGATGGCAGACCAGTTGGGAGTGGCCCAAAAAACCATTTGCAAACGTTTGAAAGACATGGGCATGATTTTAAAGGTCGGAAGATGGGTGCCGCATGAACTGACTGAAAGGCAGCAAGAGAACCAAAAAACCACTTGTGAAATGCTGCTCTCCCGGTTCAAAAGGAAGTCTTTTTTGCATCGAATCGTTACGGGTGATGAAAAATGGGTGTATTTCTCCAATCCCAAGCGTAAACGATCGTATGGTCCGCCCGACCACAAGCCAAAATCAACGGCCAAACCAAATCGCTTCGGCCGCAAGGCAATGCTGTGTGTTTTCTGGGATCAGCATGGTATGATTTGGTACGAGCTATTAAAACCAGGTGAAACAGTTGACGGTGCACGCTACCAACGACAATTGGCCGATTTGAACAGCGCTATACACCGAAAACGCCCAGAATATGCCGATCGGCGTCACAAAGTAATTTTTCTTGATGACAATGCACCACCACATCGAACAAGAGCGACCCGGGAATTGGTGGAGACGTACGATTGGGAACCGCTGGTGCATGCGGCTTACTCACCAGACTTGGCGCCTTCCGATTATCATTTGTTTGCATCGATGGGCCACGCACTTTCCGAGCAGCGCTTCAATTCTCACGAAGAAGCCAAAAAATGGCTCGATGATTGGTTTGCGGCCAAAGACGGCCAATTTTTTTGGCGCGGCATTCACAAATTGCCTGAGAGATGGGTAAAATGTGTCGCTAGCGATGGCTATTATTTTGAAGATTAAATTTGTAACCATTTTTTGTTAATAAACGTTTAAAATTGAAAAAAAAGTCTCATTTCATAGGTATACACCTGGTTACAATACAAGAATAAAAAACTAAAAATATTACTTAATAATGTGTCCATGGTCAGTGTAAAAAGAGTGTATGTGTTTTTCTGTATTTTCTATTTATACATATTTTGGTCAATTTAAAAAGGAAAATTGTAGTCCTTAAGGAATACATTCTTGCTTTGATTAAACCTTTGACATTTCTATCGCAGTCTTAATTACTTGTAACCTTCATTAATTTAACAATAAGGAAAGTTTTGTTTTTAATTCCATCAAGGCTTTCTTTTATGCTATTTTTGTATTAGTTCAAATTTTTAATATCGCGACATTCTTAATCTGCTACAATAAGCAGCAGGAGTTTAATATATATATTGAATGCTTATAAAAAAGGTAACAAGAAGCATTACTAGAGTAAGTAAGATATTTTTGCCACTGTTGTGTGTAAACGTGAATTCTGTGCTTAATTATATCTATAAGGCACAAAACAAAACAAAATTCAAAATAGTTTGCGACGGCAAGCCATCTAAACAAAGACTAAATTTGGTCCATTTTGTTGCCTCGAAAGATACGGCGTTTTCGCGAATCAGGGCAGAATACCCTCATCACTTTGTGTCAAATTTGATAAAATCCCCTCATATCGACATCGCAACAGAAAAACACCAAAAAGCAAATGATAGTGCGATTTTGGCGATTCCAGCGACAGTGATTAATTAAAATTTTGGGTTACATAATGAAAATTAATTTTTTTATGTTTTGTAATTTAATATAACTCAATTTAGAGTGTTCAAAAGGCGTGTTCTTGGATTTCTGGATAACCTTCAGGCGTCATGTTCTTCCACGCCAAATATCGCATCCTATTCAGGATAGCGATTTGACACCCCAATTTCGACTCCCTTATTTGATGTGAACTATGGAGATACTCCCCCAACGGCAGAACAGGTGGGGTACTCAGAAGAGATGAGATACAATATCATGTAATACTGTAGCTGTGTATGTATGTGTCGTCGACTTTATTTATTTTTTCTTTAGTTTTATTTTACAGATTTTTTTATGTGACCACTGTCAAAGTTCAAATTATGTAGGTAACTAAGTAAGTAGGGCCTACGAATAGTTAAGTATAATAGACTTATTTTGTTTTCAGAAAAATGCCATCAAAACGTAAGTATGACGGCGATTATATTAAACTGGGCTTTACTTCAATAGAAATAAATGGGGAGACTAGACCTCAATGCGTAATATGCGCAACTGTTTTTGCCAATGATGCCTTAAAGCCGGTAAAGTTGGAACGTCATTTAAAAACCGTATATCCGAATTATTGTGACCGTCCGCGAGAATTCTTCGAAGGCAAACTAATAAATCTAAAAAAATGAAACTTGGACCCAGCGAAACACGTTATACAGTATCTGAAAAATCAGTGGCTCTTCGTTTGAAATTTCAAAATTGATTGCCAAATCCAAAAAAGTACACACAATCGGCGAAACTAATAAAGCCTTGTATGCTTAAAGCTGCCGAAGAGCTTTTAGAGCAGGAAGCTCAAAAGAAGATTCGTGAAATTACACTATCAAATGACACAGTGAAGTAGCGCATTTAAAAAATGTCAAATGGCATTGGAGAACAAATTGTTGACAAGATAAAATGTAGTCCTTATTTTGCGCTACAATGTGATGAATCTACCGACGTTTCACAATATTGTTAACTACTTGTATTTATTCGATTTTTGAATGGCAATAAAACGTTTCAAGAGAAGTTACTATTTTCTCAAGAACTGGAAACGACATCGCAAGCTACAGACGTAATGGATGTAATAAGTTAATAGTACGAGAAACATGGACTTATGGTACGGACGGTGCTCCTGCAATGCTTGGTTCCCGCTCTGGTTTTGCAGCTTTGATTTAAAAAAAGATTCCATATGCAATAACGACACACGGTGTTATTCACTGTCAAGCATTGGCTGCCAAAACGCTTCCGAAATGCTTTGATATTACGGTGACAACAGCTATAAAAGTAGTCAAGTTTATTAAAAGGAGCACACTTAATACTCGTCTCTTCAAAAAATTATGCTCTGATATGAACTCTGATATCTCCAAATCTAATTACACTTAATAATAATAACAAGTTTATAAATTAGCTAGTAACAAAAGAAAATTATTGGGATAAAACCAACTACCAAGATTTATTTCTAGCACTTTTAAAATTAACATAACATTTGGTACAGAATAAGCCAAGTTTCGTTTACTTAACTAAGATAACCTGTAAACAAACGAATTTAAAATGGCATAAAATTAGTTATGATTAGAAATATCTTCGAAAACACAAATATTAAAGTTACAGTTTTACATAACGTAATAAAGATAATATTAAAAGAAAATCATGCAACTTCCGCAGCTGGTCACATAGGATTCAACAAAACGTACAAAAGGATTCCAGAAAGATATAACTGGATTTGTATGAAACGTGACATAAAGAAATCCATAAAAGCTTGTGAATCTTCCCAAAAAAATAAATTAATTCGAAAAAAGACACGGAACCCAATAAATAACGAGCACAGCCTCGCAACCCTTTGAGAGAATCTCCTTGGATATAGTTGGGCCGTTACCACTCACTGAATAATTGCTGCGCCGACAAAAGTTAAATACATTGGTTAAATCGACTAACTTTGGTTAGTTAATTAGGGTTAATATTCCTTAACCGAGATTCAGGTCTTCCTGCTGCATCAACACTTTTTTAGTTTTAGTTAGTTAACTCATGATCAAGGGTGTTTAAACAATGATATCATTGTAGTTATTAATTCCAACAGTAAATAAGAAACCAGCTTAACCTCAAGCAATTCGAATTTGCAAAAGCCAAACGTACAACTTGCCGTAGATGTGCATTTTGCAGTACTAAGGCTAGAGAAATTCGAACTAATTGGATGTGGACCGTTTGTAATTTGCTGCTTTGCTTATGAAAGGGCAAATCATGCTTCCAACTGTATCATAAGAAACAAAACTAATGATGTCTGCAAACTTAACGGTTGAGTGGAAAAGCAGAGGACTTTCTCCGAGTCTGAACTCCGTCTTTGGGAAATTTAATTATGTTTGTATATTGCATATTACATTACATAGATTATTTCAGTTACTTTTATTAACAAGTTTATGTATATTTTACGTTGATTTCTAATATTTTTTTCCGTGTCGCTAGGACTTTTATTAAGACTATATGCAGGATTCAGCGATAGTTTTATTCCTGTTTATGACGTTACCCTTTACAGGTGTTTCTCACGTGTGTTTTCCGGTGTCGAGATTAGTTTATTTTCTGTTTAGTTCAGTAATCATGGCAGAAAGCATGTGCTCTGAAAAACGCAAAAGATCAGCTAATTTTACACAAGCCAAGAGTATTTGATGCAACTTGTATCAGATAAATATTTTGGAATCATTGAATCAAGAAAGACAGATGCTGTTAGCATAAAGCAAAAAAAAACAGGCTTGGGAAGAGCCGTGCAAAAAGGTTAATGCTGCGACTCAAAACTGTTATCGATCTAGAGTGCAACTAAAAAATTTGTATTCAAATATCAAAAAGAAACTCAGGAAAGAAAATGCAGATAGATATATTTTTAAAATATTTATTTATTTATTTATTTATGTAGTTAATTAGGCTACTCTTGTTACACCTGCAATGTATTTTACAGGTTGAAGTGTATAAAACAGGTGGTGGAAGGAAGCAACCTAAAGGGTCTTTCAATATGAGTGATAGTTTTTCACATAGATTTCTCGGTTTCTAATACATATTTTTTTCTTTCTAGGTGTTACTATATTTAGTATAGTGTGCAGTTTCATGATGCAGCGTTTGACTCCTCTCGATCGGTAGGAAGTAATAAAAAAAATATTACCAAAGTGGTAGCTCAGTTGTGGGTACTCAACGTTTATTCACTCGAGAATTGGGTCGCCGTCATCGGTACTCTGCGCAGGTTATACGCCGCACCGTGGAAAAGTTTGAACTTGAGTTAACTTTAGAAGACAATAAGCCACCAAAAAGACAACGAAACGTGCGAAGTAATGAGAACATTGCAGCTGCACCGGCCAGCGTTGTCGATGAGCCAAATTTGTCGATTTCACGAAGATCGCAACAACTGGAGCTATCTCAGACGTCAACTCGGAGAATATTGCGGAAGGATCTGGGGTTGCATCCTTATAAAGTCGTATTGACTCAAGAACTAAAGCCAAATGATCACAGATTGCGTCGAGAATTACCTGAATGGGACCCTTCAGCACTTGGAACACGATCCTGATTTTGCCCAAAAAATGATCTTCTCAGACGAGGCACATTTTTGGTTGAATGGCTTTGTTAATGAGCAAAATTGCCGTTATTGGTGCCAGGACAACCCAGAAGTGTTACATGAAGTTCCGTTGCATTCCGAAAAACTCGCTCTCTGGTGCGGTTTATGGTATGGCGGCGTCATCGGACCTTATTTCTTTTGAAATAAGAATGGAACAGCCGTAACCGTGAATGGTGATCGCTATAGGACCATGTTACTCGAATTTCTATGGCCAGAACTGGAGAACATCAATATTAAAGAGATGTGGTTCCAACAAGATGACGCTACGTGTCATACAGCTGATGCTACTCTCGCTTTGCTGAGAGAAAGGTTTGGCGATTGGATCATCTCACGACGAGGATTTGTGAATTGGCCGCCAAGGTCATGTGATTTGACGCCCCTGGATTATTTTCTTTGAGGCTATGTGAAAGCACAAGTCTATGCCAACAAGCCACAGTCTTTGGATCACTTAGAAGAGAATATTCGTCAAGTTATTGGCGAAATACAGCCGGAATTATTGCACAGAGTGATCAGAAATTGGAGCGATCGGGTGCGTCAGTGTCAACGAGCCCGTGGTGGATATTTGAACAGTATCTTATTCCAAACATAACTGCATTGTCCAAGCTTCAAAATAAAGCAAGAATTAAGTTGATGTCAAACCTTTGTTGTTTTATTCAAAATTAAAATCCTATCATTCTTAATGAAAGACCCTTTATAAAGATAGATGATACAAAGGCACGGTTGCTTAGCCTGCTACAACCACAAATAGTACAACTGCCAAATCGTTTTGAAAACTCGGTCAATTATATAATAGAAGGTAAGTATTATTAACTAATATGTTATCGATAACTTTTTACTTCATTATCAGAATACTTGCAGTAAAGAAAAATTAATATAATAGAAACATTATTATGAAGCACTCAAACCTGCATGTTATATACCTACACATTAATTGCACTATAAAATTAATTTCTTTTCTTCATTTAAAATGTAATCCTAATATTTTATTATCGGTGAAATATTATGTATATAATTATTTCAGATGATTATAATTAAGAATTGCATGAAATTTACTTGAGAAGTATTTAATACACAATAACACATTTTGGTTTTTTTTTCAAATATTGATATCGTGGTCGAAGGTATAAAGAATGCTTCCACAGGAGAGATGGTGGCCATTGTGGAACTACCAACTTGCAGTACAATTTTTGACCCACTTGAAAGCACCCATGATGATGTCCTCGAACTGATTGCCAGCATCCAACAATGGTGTTGTTTCTTCTGAGAAGCAAGTAGAAAAGGAAGCTCCAACTCAAACAAACAACAAACGAGAAAAAGAACAATCAGGGATGTTTACAACAGTATAGAATCTTTTACAGAAATGAAGAAATCTAAACTTGTAAACAATAGTGACAAAACAAAATTAGAGATTGAGATTTTAAAATTGAAAAAGGAGAGGAACAGGCTTTAAGAGTAGAAAAACTTCAAGTGCAACAAGAAAAAATTAAATGAAAGCAAAAGGAAGAGAAGCTTAAGTAGGAACAAATTAATGTACAGTTAAAAGAACTAGAACAGCTTGTATGCAAAATGGCAGTGCCACATGAGAAGTTAGCAATTCCAACAGTAAATAAGAAACCAGCTTAACCTCAAGCAATTCGAATTTGCGAAAGCCAAACGTACAACTTGTCGTAGATGTGCATTTTGCAGTACTAAGGCTAGAGAAATTCGAACTAATTGGATGTGGACCGTTTGTAATTTGCTGCTTTGCTTAGGAAATGGCAAATCATGCTTCCAACTGTATAATAAGAAACAAAACTAATGATGTCTGTAAACTTGACGGTTGAGTGGAAAAGCGAAGAAGGACTTTCTCCAAGTCTGAACTCCCTCTTTGGAAAATGTAATTATGTTTGTATATTGTATATTACATTACATAGATTATTTCAGTTACTTTGAACAAGTTGATGTATATTTTACGTTGATTTCTAATAATTTTTTTTCCGTGGCACTAGGACTTTTATTAAGTTTGAATTTCCGTACCGCAAAGAGTTAAAGGTATGTGCTACTGTATGCAGGATTCAGCAATGGTTTTATTCCTGGAGCGTCATTAATCTCTGCTTCAAAAACCATGACCCTGATTTTCATGGGGAAATCAATAAAGATAATTCCTTAACATGGTTTAGGGATCAACTATTAACAAAATTAGAAGAATCCTCCATTATAATAATGGATAATGCAAGTTATCATAGTAGTTTAGTGAAAAAACTACCAAACTCTTCTAGGAAGAAAGCAAATACAGAATTGATTACGAGAAAGAAATCTAGAATTTCCAAATTATACTCTGAAAGTGAATTTATTGGAGATTGTTGCAAGGTTAGTTTGTATGAATTATCTGAATTATTAAGCAAAGTACTATTGTAATTTTATTACTATACTAGTATTTTAAACTTTGTTATACTAAAATCGATCACATTTCCAGAAATAAGCCTGCTAACCACAGATCAAACGGCCATGGAATATGGATGACAATTGAACATGTTCTGGTGCGACTCCCTCCTTACGACTGTATTTTCAATCCTATTGAAAATATTTGGGGACTCTGCAAAGAATATTGCAGTAAACATATTGGAGGAAGGTTACGGCAGAGAAAAGTGCTTAGCCATGTGGCAAGAAGCGACAGATATTACGTATTACTTCCGAAATATGGAAACGTCCGGTGGATTTAACACAAGAAAAATCATTTTAGAATGGTCGAACAGGGAGGTTCGATTCGATCGGGAAGGGAGTGATGAAGATTTTGAATTTAATAACGAAGAAGATTAAAATGTAATAAAATAAATTGTTTTGCCTGTATGAATTTACTTTGTTATTAATAAACAATAATTTGTAGTTTGTATTTATAATCTGGACCACTTCTAAATCAGGTTTAAGATATGGAACTGGTTTGAGGTTTCAAAATAAAAGCTTTTTTCTAAGTTAATCATTTTAATATTAGAGAGAAAGGGAAGGAAGGACCAAATATATTTTATTGGTCACTGTTTACGGTTTTCCCAACAAAAATATAACCTTTTTTACCATTAACACAGCAATTTTCGTCTGTTTGCATACCTATGGGTTATAGAAATAATGTAAACACAGTAGATTGTGACGAATCACTTGATGACGTGTATGCACGTCTCGAAAATCCAACTGTACACGGTTCATCAGGGATCTATTACAAATATCTAGGAAACATAATAGTTTCCATGAGTTTCCGGATACTTTTAACACATCTAGATTTGTCAGTATTAGAAAGTAAATTTGAACAATGTTGAATGAAAATACATTTTATAAAACAAAATTTATCTTTGAAGAACAGCCATATTCCGACCATTCACTTTGCGATGCAACACTTGAAGTTCTTGGACACACCATACCTTTATTAAGAAACCAAGATGATACGTTGAAACAATTAATTTGTCATAAAAGAAGAAATAAACGCCATCGGTTTGTTACCAGCACGCAGTGCAAAATAAAAACTGACCGATCCTACCCCGTCATTGGTCCACCACAGCACTGTGGTACGAAATCGCAAAAAGCTGGCCATAAATAAAAAAAAGTTTCTAGTAAGGAAATTTGTACTAGTAGGTTGGCTATACTAATGTTAGGGCTATTAAATTCCGCTGGTAAAAATGGCTGGTCGTTTCTACCGGGTGTTGTACTTCGAGTCAAACCTAGCCTTTATTATGGTACGTACGTTACGCCGGCTTAGTCAAACGAGAAAAAGTGTGTGACAATAAGTTTACATATCTGTGGAAGTTTTAATCGGATCCAAAAATTTTGAAATAGGGGTTTCTTTGGCAGGTATGTACTTCATAAAAACCACTATTTATTTTGTAATCATATATAAACAACTATTTTTGTTAATTAACAATTGAACTAAAAATGAATAAAAAGTACTTAAAGAAGTACTGAAAAGTGAGGGAAAAGTTACATATTCCAATATATTCCACTTTAATTTTAATTGTGCCTTAAAATATGCACTATGATCAATAAATTTCCGTGGGAAACTCCACCTACTATGACCTATTCCGCTTTCGAGCCGCATTGGAAACGACAGGTGCAATAACTTTCAATTAAATATGATTTGGTTATGACAATGATAGACGGCAAAGTGTGCAACGCTGTTACTGGAACTAAATCTACTCTGCGTTGCTATCTCTGCAACGCAACGTCAACTCAGTTTAATGATATCAACGCAATGCTGAAGAGGCCAGTGAACATCGAACATTACGAGTTAGGTCTGCCAACTCTTCGCGTTTGGACTCGATGTTTCGAATGTTGTATACATCTATCACACCATAAGGGTACACAGAAGTGGCAAGCGCGTACGACTGAGGACAAAGCGGCAAAAGCAAACGTCCAACAAGGTTTCAAGAATAAATTAGGACTTCTTATGGACATGCCAAAACAAGGATTCGGAAGTACCAACGACGGAAACACAGCTTGGAGATTCTTCGAAAATGCTGCAATGTCATCTCTTATAACAGGAGTTAATGAAAAACTGATCCACCGTTTTTCATGTAACCTTGCAAACGATTTCAAGCGGACGTGAAATTAACATCGAAAAGTTTGGCGAATATATTGCAGAAACAGCCAGATATTTTGTAAAAGAGTACCCATGGTACAAAATGTCAACAGCAGTCCGCAGACTCTTAATTCATGGACCTGACGTAATAGATTCTGCAATAGTACCGATTGGTAAACTTACGGAAGAAGCACAGGAATCAACGAATAAGTTGATTAGACGATATTGCAAGAACTTCTCTCGGAAGTATTTCCGTGTTAAAAACTTAGAGAATGCGCTTCGAAAACTCCTAGCAGCAGTGTTGCCAGATCTAGTGAGTTTTTTCAAATTTGGTGATTTAGCGAAGACTTTTAAGAAAATGTTCATTTCTAGTAACTTTTTTCATTTATTCGAGATTTAAATGAAAATATTTCAAGGTTCTCATGTAATTTGATTTTCGAATTCCTAATTAAAAATATTCAAACTTGTTTCATCAATTTTGTTGTCATCTAGCAGTAAGTAGATGAATTAATTTCTACTTCCAGGCTATTTAATACAGAACGGGACTTCGCTGGGAAAATAGATTACTGAAGGCTATGAATAGACTTCAAGCGAAGTGCTTAATTGCATACATTTGCATTTAGTATTGTTCTGTGATTTGCACTTGATTGCGGTTAATCAACTTGTTCTTCTTACATTGTGCATAATTGTGTACAAGCGGTTAGGGTAAAAGTAAGTACAAGTACACTTATTTGCTTTTTCCTTGTTTTTTTGTATCAAGGTTTCGATCATTATTTTAAAATTATTTTTATATTTCATATTCATAATGTTATTTTTTCTAATAGATCTACCTACTCTATAATGATAAAATTTTTGATACCTACAAAAAAGAAAAAAGGAATCTTCGCAAGAACCATCGCCTCAATGATCTACCAGTGGTACAAGAATCGTAAAGCTGCTGTGCACCATACTTACAGAATCTTCGTTGGACACAGAAAATGAGAGTGAGTCTTCAAAAAAACGCAAACTTTATGTCCAAAACTACCAAACAGAATGGGAACGCCACGATGAATTTAAGAACTAGATTCAAAGAAGCAACATCGGTAACAATTAATTTAGGTGTCAGATTTGCAATAAACTTTATCGGAGCATTGGTGCTGTAAGAAAGCATACTAATTCAAAGAAAAAAAAAAGAAATATCAAAAATGTTTGTAATCAAAAAATAGAAATCATTTACAATTTCTAGTGAAAGAATTATTATAAAACAAAATGAAATTAGAATTGCTAGCTTCACTGCTGAACATAACATACCAATTAACATGTCTAATCACCTTACAGACCTAATAAAATCAATCTTTTTAATTTACATGATATATCGTACAAATAGGATTTAGTAGGTTTAGCAGCAGATGGTGCAAATACAATGATAGGAAACATAAATTCGCTAAAAACTATTTTATCAAATGATGTTGAGTATTAGGTCTCACACCCGATTTCACCACCAAGTCTTAAACAATTACTTTAGTAAGTAATTCTTATCTAAAGAAACGTCTTAAGTCAATGCTTTGTGTAAAATGGATTTCACCATTTAATTTAATAAAAGCAAAGCCGATTTTATTAAATAAAAAATCGACGGCACAACCAACAGAGGCAAGGAGGAGGCTTGGCAAGTCCTGGCTAATAGGTTTAATAGCGATGGGGCTACAAAAAGGTAAAAATCGAATTCTTTCTTTATGAATAAGTAAATGATAGTATAAATCTAAAATTCTCGACGCTTAAAATGCGTTAGTACCCAGTGATAACTTGAATTAAATAGATTTTTATTGCTTTAGAACCAGTGTTAGTCTCAAAAAAGTGTGGAACAAATTGAAGTCGGACTCCAAAGTGTACAAAGCCAAGCAGAGATGGACTTTAACAGGTACGGGTGGAGGGCCATCTACGGCGTGTGAAGACCCCATACTGGAGAAAACACTAGATATGATAGGTCGCGCTGGAGTAGGTGTAGAAAACGTTAACGATTGCGATTTTTAACTTCCTGTTGAAGGCATCCTTAATCTTAATACTAACAATAAATGAGATTAAATTTGTAACAACTTCAGAAGACAATTACTCATTTCCTGCACTTGATGCAACATTAAACCATCTACGAGCAGAATAATTCAAGAGGTGGAGCATGAAAATAATCAGGTGGTGATGCTAACCACTAATGTTGAGGTATAACCATTAATGATTTTTAACCAGCTGGAGGATGGAAACAATCCCCAAGTGATTGTTGTAGAAAACAGAAGGGAAACTTCATCTCCTCCCTTACCGTCTAAAGAAGTGTCCCTTAGTGTATCTGGAAGGAGACCTAAATTTAAAAATTCGACTCGAGATACACTAATGGACTTGAAGTTAGAAAACAAGAAGAAAAAGAGTCGTCTGCTAGACGAGGAAGCAGCACGGCTAAAAGCGGAGGAAGACCATAAAATTATTATGCGCTCTTTAGGTCCGTTTGTCACGATGCAAAATTCGGTACATTTTTTGTACAGTTTTTCAAGGACGCAAAATTGCATCGTTGCAAGCAGAAAAATACCTTTCAAAAAACTGTACAATATGTTGTGCAGAAAATTTCAGAACATGTTCTATTTTTCAATACCAGTTGTCAAGTACGACTTTAAGCCCTTACCCAGGAGACACCGACTACGTAGTTATTTGATGAGTTTCTTTTCATTTTTTACATTTGAATATTGAGGAACATTCCGTTGAAAAATCCTTTAAAGTTTAATTTGTAAAGAAATGATAATTTCACCATGGAAAATAACAGACAACCGGGTGTGCCAGTAGCACAACGCAATATCCTAAATTAGAAATTAGTTTAAGGAATCAAATACCATTTTTTAACGGAACTAATTTATTAAGATTTATTAATCAATGTGAAAAGGTTGTAGATTTCTACATAAATCCAAGAGAACAGATGTAATTAAAGATCAGATGTTATTCAATTTTTTAGTAACACGAATATATGATAATTGCTATAAACACATTTCTGTATATAATCCTGAGACCTGGACTGAATTCAAAAATTATTTAACCAAACATTACGGTGATAATAGAGGTGTTTAAACTTTGACCTCTAATTTAATTAATACAAAACAAAATAAAAAAACTTGTGTTCAATATTATAGTAAATATTGTGAAATTTAAGTAACATTTTGTTTGCAAATGAAACAGAAAAACCATTTTATAAAACGATCGGTATTAAACATTTTATTAGAAATCTTGATCCACAATTAGGTTTACATTTAGCAAATAAAAATGTTAACGTATTATCCGATGCTTTTACTCAAGCACAAAAAATTAAGGAAACCTATCCTGAATTCTTTCAAAGATTTAGAAATACAAGTACTGTAAATTTACACCGAAGAAAAGCTTTTAATAAAAACCTCTGTATACAAATCAAAAACAAAATATAGGACAGTTACCAATTGCATTCAATTTTAATCAATTTAATCAACAACAAATACCAAACTTCAATCAACAGTTAACATTACCTTTTAGTTCGCAATGTAATAATCAGTTTCCGTCACAACCAATTCAGTATCAAACAATAGAAATAAAAAGAAATTTTCCAACTAATCGACAAGTTTTTGGAAACCAGCAAAACGTATTTGGAAAAAATATTAAATCAAACTTACCTGCACCTACACCTATGTCAGTTCAAACAAACCTTCTAAGTAGAAGTATTCTACAACCTAGAATACAATCGCAAACCTTAAGACAAAATTATTTTCAGCGAGATCCAAATAGAAAATCCGATTTCATTTCAAAAGAATTGTGTGAAGTTGAAAATAACGATGATAACAATGAATACGAACCACAAAGTTATGAAATTGAATTTCCACAACAAGAAGATCAAGAGGAATGTATTGTTGGCAAAGATCAAAATTTTACTTCAATCGCCGTTATGAACGATCCTATATTTATTTCAGAAAATATAAATCTAAATTTGGTTTAAATTAAAGATAAACCTAGTTTACTAACAAGTGCTACCGGAGCAAAACAAATTAATCAAGAAATTTATATCCCTTTGCTTCGAAATTATAATTGTAATCATATTTTAAGATTCGAAATTTTAGATTATCATAAATATTTTGACGGTATAATTGGTAGGGACTTTATATTTAAATTAGGGGCTGATATCAAATTAATAGACGGTGAAATTCGTTTTCCATTCTGTAATTTCAGGTAGTATACAAATCGTTATTATGAAGAAAACTATTGTAACGCGTGATACACTCTACAGGGGGGTTAATTGACCTAAATTCCATCCACTGACCAATCCAACCCCGACTTTCCTTTCCTACAACCATCCCCATTTTATTATCCTTAAAATCATATAAAAACCCGCGCCTCTCACCCAATCGCTCTCTTATACTCCAGCTCTTGTACCTCTTATACTCCAGTTTTCATACCTCTTATCCAAGCTCTTGTCTTCTAACGCTCCTTATTTAAAAACTCGGCCAACAACCTTCCAACCACCCTGACCTAAATTCATTCAACCCGTCCTGCTACAATCCTCTTTGTCCGCAGCGACCTACTTCCCTTCACCATTCATCCAACTACCTGCTCGCCGGTCGACCCTACCACTACAATAGCAAAGTGGGTTTTTTTTAAACAACTTTATCCCAACCATTTCTCCTGTCCTACATTCCTTTCAACAAACCTTACATAAAATTAAAGCAAAAGTTTTTAATCTTACTTTTACTTTAATTTTATGTAAGGT
>VTPC01008298.1:22077-47886 GCA_011009095.1 Ignelater luminosus
CCCCCAGCCACGCCAAACATTGCCGTCCGACGAGCTAGCCGGTAACATGCGCAACCCCTAGAATATTCTAGAAAAAGTCCCGAACAAGCTGGTCGAATGTGCCGGAGAAATCTCGAACTATCCAGAGGCTTCCACCGTCGAATGTTCGAGAAAGAACTCGAACTTTCTGGGCTCATCAAGAACCACGCGGAAACGAATATAAGGCTGCGTTGATCGAGCCGAAGCCAGTTCTACAGTCAATCAGCTAGTAGTTACGAACGAAACAAACGTTAATTAGTGATAAATAAATACTAGAAATAAATTGTAATAAATTAAGTAAAAATAAATATTAAAAATAAAAACACGTTTTTGTCAAAACGTAACACTATTTTATAAATTTAAAACCTCAATCAATTATACAAATTAAAGTACCTTTTAGACATAACGGTTTGGTTCAAATACCCCATTTTGAAAATTATATAGAAAATGTAGAAATTCCTTCCCAGCTTATTCAAGTACAAAATAATAAAGGTAATATAGAGATCATTAATCACAACGAAGAAAGTACACCTTTACAAATAATAGGAATTTTCCCAAGTCGGCGTATTGAAGATAAAATTAACTATAAAAATCACATGGACACGAATTATATAGATCTAGGAAACGATTTCAGATCAAATCATCTAAAGAGCGAAGAAAAACAGAAACTTTTTAAAATTTTGAAAGAATTTAAATCAATCTTCCATAAAGGTCAGCTTACTTTCACCAACAAAATAAAAGATGAAATTAAAACTACCAATGAATTACCAGTCTACACAAAATCCTACAGATTTCCTGCAGTACATAAACAAGAAGTTAGAGACCAGATCAACAAATAATAATTTGATCTGATAGCCCTTATTTCAGTCCGATATGGATCGTGCCTAAAAAGATGGATGCAAGAGGAAAGAAAAAATGGCGAATAGTTGTTGACTAATATTGAAGAAATGTTAGACAAGCTAGGAAAATCAACACTATTTACTACCCCAATTTCGTCAAATAGAAGTGGATGACAAGAGTGTTCCAAAAACAGCTTTTACAGTAGAGAATGAACATTATGAGCATCTAAGAATGCCGTTTGGGTTGCAAAATGCACAAAGTACTTTCCAAAAAGCCATAGACAATGTTTTACGCGACATTATAGGTAAATGCTGTCTGGTATATATGGATGATATAATTATTTTCGGCTCAGGACTAATTGAACAGAAAGGTATTTCAACGTCTTAAAGAAGCTAATTTGTAGGTACAACTAGATAAATCCGAATTCTTACATAAAGAAACAAAATTTCTTGGACATATTGTCTCACAAGATGGTATAAAACCAGATCCTAGTAAAATTGAAGTCATCAAAAATTTTTAAATCCTCACAACAAGCAAACAGATCAAGAGTTTCCTTGGGATAACAGGATACAATCGCAAATTTATACAAAATTGTACTAAAATAGCTAAACCTTTGACTCAATGCTTGAAAAAGGGCCAAAAGATTGAACATACAACATCCTTCGTTAATAGTTTTGAAACACTGAAAGAAATAATTATTAACGAACCTATATTACAGTACCCTGATTTTACCAAATCATTTAACATTATCGCTGATGCAAGCAACTATGCTATAGCGTGTGTGTTAAGTCAAGGATCTATTGGTAAAGATAGACCAATCGCTTTTACTAGGAGGACACTAAACCAAGCAGAATGTAATTACTCAACGATTGAAAAAGAATGTTTAGCAATTGTTTGGAGTATTAATCATTTTCGACCATATGTCTTTGGTAGACGTTTTAACATTATTACGGATCATCAATCGTTAATTTGGATGTTGAAGATGAAAGAACCTAATTCACGCCTTGTTAGGTGGCATTTAAAACTCGAAGAATATATATATATATATATAATTTAATTTTCAAAAAAGGTCAAGCTAACACAAATGCAGATGGCCTAAGCAGAATTAAAAGCGAGGATTCACAACAGGTAAAAGAAAATCAGATTCAAAATAATGAAGAAATTAATGCAATAGGTGATAATATCTCAATAGCAACCATTCATTCTAATGTAGAAAATATAAGCTTAAATTTTGAAATAGCAGAAGATCTTATATAACTAGATCAAATAAATCGAAGTTAAAATTAAAAAACAACATGCAACATGCACTTTGGAGGCTGTTAAAATGATATTTAAAAATACCCAAAGAAAAATTTATTCAATTGATCAAGATCGACTATTGCAGGAATTGATTCACATTATTAAGGAACAAGATTCGAAACATATCATTCGTATTTAATGTAATACCAATATACAATCTGCCTTAGAAAGAGTAATGAAATATTTTCAAAATGTTAAGGTTGTATTATATACTCTAATGCTACAGAATGTTTGTGAAGAAACAGAACAACTTAGAATAATTGAAGGATATCATCTAGGAAAAACTAATCATCGAGGAATTGTAGAAGTAGCTGAAGCAATATCAAAACGATATTATTTTCCAAAAATGCACGAGCAAATAAACAGATATATTACTCAATGTAACATTTACCACCTAGCTAAATATGAACGTAATCCTTTACAAATAATCCCCGAAATGATCGAAACAAGTTCAAAACCATTTGAGATAATTAATATAGATCTTTTCTTTATAGATAACCAAGTATTCTTAACTATAATAGATCAATTTTCTAGATTTTTCCACATGTATCCCCTACAAAGTCAGAATCAAGTCGAAATTATGGATCAGTTAACTAAGTTTAATAGTATTTTTCCCAATCCAAATAAAATCATTGGAGATAACCAATTTAATAGTATTGTGTTTAGAGAATTTTGCAATTTTTATAGAATACTTTGTCATTTTACCTCTCCAAGAAGTTCTACAGGTAAGTCTTACATAGAATGGACTCATAGTACTATATCTGAACATTTTAGGTTGATAAAAGAACAAAATAAAGATGCTCGTATATTATATAAATATCCATTAATCATTTTAGCATACAATGATAGCATACATAATAGTACTAAATTTAAACCAAGAAATATTATTTTTGGTCACACACAACAAAACCGAGAACTATTCGAAAGGAATCCTCGAAAACAATTGATAAGTAATTATGTAGGAAGACAAAAAGAGATTATGGCAGGCTTCTATCAAACAATAGAACAAAAAGAAAAACTGCGAAAACAGACCTTGAATGACAAAATAAAGAACAAATTAGATCAAACCAAGACTAAAGAAATCAACAATAAACAAGGTTTTTAACATTTAAAATCTCGAGTAAAGATTGAACAAAAGTTTAAACCAAACCAGTTTTAGAAAAATATTATTTTCCAAAAATGTTTGAAAAAGTTACTCGATTTGTTAATAACTGTAATACTTGTCAACTAGCTAAAATATGAAAGAAATCCTCCCAAACCACCTTTTGCTTTAACTAATACACCAACGAAGCCTTTTGAACAAATACATATTGATATATTTTTTATAGATAATCATAGATGTTTAACTGTAATTGATAATTTATCTAAATTTATACAGATTTCTGAAGTAGAAACCCAAAACCAATTTAATATCATAAGTAAACTAAAGAATTTCTTTTCACATTTCCCAGTTCCGAAAAATATCATTGCAGATAATCAATTCAATATTTCCCTTAATAAATCAATTAAGAATTCAATTGCATATTACATCTCCCTTCTCTCATACAGGAAATGTTGTTATTGAACGTTTCCATAGCACATTAGGAGAACAGTTCAGAATTATTAACAGCTCTAACCCAAAAACTTTACCTTTCACAGATAAACTAAATCTTATAGTAAAAGCCTATAATGAAACTATCCATAGTTCAACTGGATACCAACCTAATGAAATTATTTTTGGCAAAAATGACATCAATGAGATTGAAAATCCAGTAGCTATTATAAACGAGTACGTTAAACAACAAAACGAAACTAGGCAACAAATTAACCAAGAAATAAGAAATAAATTAAATCAAAAGAAACAAACTATTGATAAACTAAATACTAAACGAAAAGAAGTCCCTATAAAATCAAAGCTTTCACTAAAAGAGGACGTATAAGAAAGATTTAGAAGTTTAGAATGATTATAAATTATTAACGTAGACAATAAATTAGGTAAGGGAATCAAACAAATAGGCCAAATGATGAGTAGTGAGTCTGGTCAAAATGTAACAATTATTGCAGTTATAAACGCAATCAGCAACCGCATTCCACCCAAGAAGATATTTTCAAGGGAGAATTTTAAAATGCACATCCTCAAAGGCTGTCCAGTTGGTTACATCGGAGGGGCCAATTCATCAGGTTCGTCTAACGAACGTCTGTTTTTAGAGTTTCTTGAACACTTCAAAAAAAACATGTAAAGCCTGCAGTGTTCTTAATTTTGGATAATCTCGATAGCCACGTTAACAATGAGGTCATTGATTTTTGCAAGAAAAGCGGCATACTTTTACTGACTTTGCGCCCTCACACCAGTCATAAAATACAACCCCTTGACAGGACAGTTTGGGCCGATGGAAACATACTACAATTCTGCTTGTAGTGAATGGATGGTGAATGTTCCCAAGCCCATAACAATTTACGAAATAGCCGAACTTGTGGGAAGGACAATTCCAAAAGCTTTCAGAACTTCCAATATTTTTGACAAATTTCGTCAAGACTGGAAATTTTGATAGAAAAAAGGGTGTGGGTGGAAAAAGAAAAACGAGTCAGCGCGAAGACATCTACATAAAACAACTGTGTTCAAGAAATAGACCTAAAGAAATTCAAAAAAAAGCTTGAAGAAACCACCAACATAAAAATTTCTGATCGTTTGGTTCGTTATAGACTGAAAGAGCTAGGGTTTTACACGCCAACCAGCGAAAAAACCCTTACTAAACAAGAATATGAAGCAAACACGTCTATCGTAAGTCAGGGAAAGCAAAACTTAGGGTGTTTCAGAATGGAAAGAAACAAGTAATGATTTAAATAGCGTTAATCCCACATACAATTATACGCCGCAGCAACGTGAATCCAAATGGAAAAGCCTTGAAAAGGCGTATAAAAAGACTGTCGATAATAATAATAAAACAGGAAGACAAAAGAGGCATTGTCCTTTTCAGAGGTAGGATTTATAATTATTTCAAGTGCATGTTAACAAAACAATTTCAAATTTCAGCGAATTATCTGGGATTTTAGCAAAAAGGGCAAGTATTATTCCACCCTGCACAATGGACAGTACAACGGAGACCATTGCCCACAAGAATGATCCATCCCATTTATATGACACACCGTTAGTCACAGAAACACATTTTCAAGACGCAGTATATCAGATAGAAATAAAACACCAATCCTCCGTTAAAGAGCAAGAGTAACTGGTAATGTGGATGTACAAGATATATGTAATTTAATGGAAAAAAGGATGGAAAAAGTAAAAGTGTTAGATGAACAAAAATCGCAACAAAGAGAAATAATAATACAACTAATAGAGCAACGAAATGCGCTACTACAAGAATTAATTAACAAATTAGCATAATAAAATTACTTTAATCAAATCTTTACATTGTCTAATACATGTTGTATAATTCAAAATAATTACTTTAAGTAAACGTTTTTCTCGAAGCAGTTTTATCTGTTTAGAAATAGTTGACTGCATATTTCATTTCGTACATGTGTTCGATTATTCTCATTTGGGATGGATTCTACACAATCAGGGTGGATATCTTCTACTGGAGCTTCGGTATTAAAAATATCTGCATCGTTTTTATTAGCAATGTTATGAAGTGTACAGCAAGCTCTTATAAAATGGCATATACGCCTATACCCTCATAGTTTTACATGGTAGATTTGCCTGAATCTTTGTTTGCATAATCCAAACACATGTTCCATGTCAACTCTACATGTACTAAGCTTTTATTAAAATATTTCTGTGCTCCAGTAAGGTGCCCATTTGGTTAAGGTCCACCATGACGGAGAATAGATTAAAAAGCCTGTGTCTAATGAGTGTTCATCGTGATATAATTATGGCAGATAAAGAGTAAAAGTAAAATAGTTAATTAAGAAACAAAAACAAAGGAATCTACCATTACAACTATTGTCTGTTATTGTTGGGAAAATAACACTTAATCCTATTTAAATACTGTTAGGCGTCGCATTTCGAGCACGGAGACTTTTATTTTGTCCATGTGTGATAGAAAATCGTAAAACATTATGGCTTACTTAACTGAAGCACATAAGATTGAAATCTTAATAATGACTGGGTACGGAGATCGGATAAGAACACAAAATGAAATTATTCGTTTATTCAGAGAGAAATATCCCGATTTACCACCCCATATCTCAAGGTGCCGTGAGCAAGATTGAAAAACAGTTTCGGGAAAACGGACATGTAAGAAAAACAAATACTCATTCAAATTCATCTATTCATTCACCGTTGCATAACGGCCTACAGACCAACTTCAACATTCTCAGAGAACCGACGACGCCACACTAGACATCGAGGTCTTCAAGAATTCCAACATCTCTACCTAGCTGCAACAAGAGCTAGCTGTGCCGTCTTTTGTGTTTAATGTGTTATAATAAATGTTCTGTCTGTTTTTATATAATAAATACATAAAATAAAATATCCAGAACAAATCATTACGTTGAAGTGCTTTAGATAATATCATGAAGAGACAATTACTTACCTAGGTTCAGTTAACCTACATTGACTGTCCACTTGACCTTTGATACAGGTTAACTTGACCACTTAGAACATTTTTCAAAAAAGGTGCATTATCAAATGTCAATGTTAGATTTGAGAAAATTACTTAGCTAGTTATATTCATAAAGGTCCCTTAATTAATCATACGTGATTTAATCCTAAAACAATAGATTTTAACATAATACCTCAGAGGGAAGACCTCGCAGTATTAGAAGCCTGCAAGTTGAGGAGGCAGCTTCCTGCGATTATTCGAGGTACTATGTCTACAAGTACACGTTCAGCCTTCTCAAACACAGAATATGGCTAAAACTAAATCAGATATTCTAAAGACCATCAATCCTGTAACATCTAATATTAAAATAAAAAATGTAGAAGCTATTATGAATCTTTGTGCTGAAAATCATGCAGTAGGAGACTGCAAATCTAAGAAATATTCTTGCAGTCATTGTATGTCTCACAAGGATAAACACTCTACTGACATTAATATTAATCATCCGCTTGGCATCAGAAAAACTGTTTTGTTTACAGCCAGATTGCATCGAATATAAAACAGATTTGGTAGATGACAATCAAACATCATCGTCTGTTTCATCATCTTCGATAATTAAGCAAAATAATTCAGTTGATAAAAGAAACAGGGTTATAATAGGATTTCGTGGACAGGATTGGCGTGTGGATCAAGGTAGAGATGGCAGATTAGTGCCCCACTGTACAGTACAAGATGAGTGGAATCACGAGTTTTCTCCTAAAGAGAATTCTTTGTTCCAACCTCGTTATGTCAAAGTCTATTGAAGTGATTGGAACCTGAAAATTTCTTCAAAAAATATATCGATGGCGAAATCCCCTCAGTTAAGGTCGACGCTACTAATCGGACAAATATACTTTGTAAAGGTAAAACATTAGAACTGACTCTAAAAGAACTAAAAGTTTTTATGGCCGTTACAATGATAATGAGTGCCACAAATCTACCTCAAATAGAATGGTATTGGTCAAAAAATCTTGGAATAGACACAATAAAAAAGTCTATGACTAGAAATGGATACTTTTCTATTAGAACTTCACTAAAAGTTGTCTTCGACAATGACGTATAGGAAACAACAAAAAAAAATTAACAAAATCTAGAAAGTTGCCCCACTTTTTGAAATAATCTTACATGGTTGCAGATCTCAAGAAAGATCTGATCATAGTAGCATTGACGAAATGATTATACCTTTTAGTGGTCACTGTAGTATACGCCAGTATTGTCCAGGCAATCCAAATCCCGTTGGCATGAAAAATATTTGTCTTGGCTAACCCAAACGGTGTGATCTGTGATATGCTAGTTTATCAAGGTGATGCATTTTCTGACCCTTCAAATAAAAATTTTATTTTAGGTGAGGCGGTGGTTATATTTGCTTGTGTGAGACCTTAATCCCAGCACTATGTCTACTTTGACAGATATTTTACACCATTGACATTAATAAATACCTTAACAGAAAAAGGATTTTACGGAACAGGTACTGTTGTGAAACATAGGATACCTAAAAATTGTGTCTTTAGTGCGGAAAAACAATTTATGAAAAAATCACGAGGCCATCACGAAGTAAAATGTGGGTAAAGTGGAACTATTTCCCTTACTCGGTGGCTTGACAGTAAGTCAGATGTCGTAATGTCATCTTGTTATTCTGGTTCGAATACTGACTTGCGTAAGAGGTGGTCTCAAAAGAAAAAGGTGTACGAAATGATTCAACGAAGAGATGTGATTAAAAACTACAACCAATTCAAGGAGGGGTAGATGCAGCTGATACAATGCTATCGGTTTGCCCTGTCAGAGCACGTGTACCAGAAAACCAAAAATCCGTTTCAATCATCATACGTTCGACATCAAAGAATAAAGCGAGCGCCATCCCTGCCATGGTACTTCATGTACCTGTTCATTAAAATTTCTTCGTTTCCTGGCAAATCCAGGGTTGGTCGACTCTTTCTTGAATTTGTGGGCCGAGTCATCCATGTTTTCAAAGACGGAGTAATTTTTCTCTGTCAGTTCAGTTAAGGTGTACTTTGATATTCAACCAATTTGCGAGGATCACTTGCTCTTAAACTTAACATTTTTTCATTATTTTTTGTCATCTTTGAGGAGTTATGCTTTTGAAGTCTGGATGATGGGTTCTGAGTGCTTAGTGATTAGGGTTGTTGCCTGTGGGAATTACACAATGCACTGATCTTGTGAGGTGTAGAGCGCCCTCTTGTGATGATTCTGGTTGCTGTGTGCTAAGTCTTGTCTTTGGGCTGATAGGCCTTTAGTTCACCGGATCTTTTTGGTACGCTTTTTTTTGACTTTGTTATAACCCTGAGTTGACTTTCCTTTTGATGTTGACGTTCACTGGCTTTGTGTTTTTTTTTATATACTTATTGTGTCCTTTGTTGAAATCTGTGTTTGGTAACACAGCGTTACCATGTGTGTGTAAGTCTTGGAAATATTCTGACCTTGGCCTGGTCTCCAAGTGACTACTGGTAAGATTCGCACTATTTTAACGCTACATAGTGTGAGCCTGAACAGTTAAGTATACTATCTCTTCTTTTGGTTTTCCATTCTGTCGAGCATTACATATCGGACTACTGGGTTGGGTTGTTTGGAGCGGCAGTTCCGTCTTTTGATTTCGGTGCTCCCTTCCCTTTCGTTCTTCCTTTCTGACTCGGGGCTGGATCACTATGGTATGGTGCTGATCCAGTCCCCGTAATTTGAAATGGTTTTTGATTGCCTTTGTATTGTGGGTTTATAGCACTCACCAGAGGGTGCGTAGCACAGCTTCACTGCCAGTACTCGGGGCTAGAGACCAAAAGGTTTTAATGTAGGATGGTCGTGGACGATCCTATTTCCCTTTGGTCCATAGATTTACTTCTATGTTTTATGTTGTGCGATAGCCTGTTGGTTACTTCTTATGATGCCATCACCTACTATGTGGATCAGGGACTGTGATGATCCATTAATTGTGGAATCTTTGGAATACAGTGATCTGTAAACCAGCCTCTCTTGATCTACCTTGTATGGTCATTGAGCCCCATGTATTGTGGAGTTTTTGGCTTTTCTTTTTTCGTTTTTTCTTTACATTGGTTTAGTAGCGACTGTAACGAATCGAGACCTCTTCGAGCATCCGAACAAATAGTAAATAATTTTATGGCGACGAGTAACAAACCGTTACAAGAAACACATAAAAGTCTAACAATGTCCCATCGCGAAAAATACCACAGTTAAGATCTTTCAAGTTGCATCTTGGCCAAAATCTATCAAAATATTAGTAAAAATTGCAATAAATATTGATAAGATTATACCCTAATATTCTCACGTGTCAGGTGTGTACTTTCTGCTTTATCGTATTTTTAGATGTAATGCTCTTGTAAAGGTAAAATTAAAAGTAGGCATTCATTATTAAATTGCACTCTAGTAGTTGACTGTTATTAGTAATATTACGGCGATTTGGTAAATTCAATTATCAAAATATAATTTTATTTTAAAATGCGATATTTTATGAATTGAAATTTTAATAATGGTTGGATGGGGAGAAAGACGTAGGACCCAGTTAGAGATAGTACAACTTTTTCGTGAGCAACACCTTGACTTACCACTCATATCGCAAGGAACGGTATCTAAAATTGAAGCACAGTTTCGAGAAGTTGGTCACGTAAAACCTTTACGAAAAGAACCTAAATTTGTTGATGAGGATGTAAAACTTCCTTTTAACTATCAAGTCAGGTAGGTCAAGAAAATGACATCGGCCATACAACCACGTTCGCATGTTTCAAAAAAGCGAAACTCCATCAAAATAAACTTTCAATACGTCCAGGAGGAACTGAGAATGGTCTAGACTACCTAGTTCGACTCTGTGAGCAAATGATGCACCTACATGGTGGAAATATTGTATCTATAGAGAATATTCTTTTTTCTAACGATACTACATTTACTCTGACGGGAGAAGTAAAGCGTCAAAACTGTAAATACTGGGCTGCCGCAAATCCCCACCGGATGCGCGAAAACCACACTCGACACCCAGAAAAGGTAAATGTTTGGACAGGCATAGTTAATGAGCGCATATTGGGGTCTATCTTTTTAAATAATAACATTAACGGGAAACGCCACTTAGAGTTGCTCAGAGAAGAGCTTGTTCCAGCTTTGGCAGTTTTACATCCTACTCCGCAAGATCCAGATATTCCTAATTTAGTTTCAACAGTATGGCGCACCAGCTCATTATGCGCGTACAGTTCGAGAATACTTAGATGATGTTTTTCTAAACAGTTAGATTGGAAGACGAGGTTTCCTGGAATGGCCAGCTAGATCGCCAGACTAAGCTTCATTGGATTGAAATATATAAAATAAAACCTCAAGATTTAGATGATTTGAAGGAATGAAATACAAGAGAAATTAGAGGATTAACACGTGACATATTGCACAACGTCAGAGACGATTTCTACCATAGATTGGGAGTATGTCAACAAGTTAACGGTGAATATTTTGACTATTTGTTACGATAGTAAATAAATTGTTCTTTCTTCTTTTCCATAAAAGTGTAAATATCTCAAGAACCGTTAAAAATAAAAGTATCAAATGTGAGTTTCGAGAAGAGGTCTTGTGGAGTACTATTCAAAAATAAAATTGAAAATGTACCATTTCATTTAAAACAAAAGCAAGTGATGTCACACGGAAACTGATGACGTCACGAACATGTAAGGTAAGTCAAAATGAGCAAGATTAAAAATACTAGTGTACCTGTCAGCGTTTTTGCGAAATATTATAGTTACTGAAACCACATAGTTTATTCCATAAGTACTTTCCACACTGTATAATATTATATGTAAAACTATTACAATCAGAAAGAAAAGATTTCAGTAGGTAGGAGGTTCAAATCGACGTGACGCAAACCCTGCATCCAGGTGACACTGAGAGAAGACTTATGTATTGTCACTGGCCGAAGGAACAAATTAATCGAAATGAAGGCTTTTTAAACAATGTTATTTGGAGTGATGAAAGTAAATTTACTAACTGTGGGGTCTTCAACAGACACAACGAGCATATTTGGTCTGCAGTATATCCTGGAGAAAATAGACAAATTCGTCCCAAAATAAAATTTAGTGCTAATGTTTGGGGGGGGGGGGTTACCTTGGAAATATTATTTTAGGGTCTTTTATATTTGAGGGTAATTTAACAGGAGAAAGATACCGTAAACCGGGGGTATACTTTGCCCACGGTTGATAGTTTAACTTGACCGTTTTGTTAAAGCGTGAGTACTGTAAAATCGTAGTGTTGAGGAGACAAACAACAGGTGAATATATATGGTAAGTGTCCTTTTATTACCTTTCTATGTCATCTAGTTTCACTTGTATATAGTCAGAAAAACTTTTAATCTTGATTAGCATAAATAAGGGTTTTTTTTATTAGGACGTGTAAATTTTCATTAAAAATGGGTATACTTTACACCATCAGTTTTACTGGTGCAAAGTATCCCCGCCAGCAAAAATTAAAACAGTTAATTGTGTATAGCAGCAAAATAATGCCGAGAAACTACATACGGAAGTCGGGCTCACGAAGATACGCCGATTATTCCCCGGGGGTGTTAGAGGCATGCTTGCAGGCCGTCAAAGCGGGATGAGCACAAGATTGGCAGAACATACATATAATATACCCAGGAGAACTATTATAAACAAGTTAAAAGGTCGTCACGTTAACAAACCAGGATTTCCAGCTATTTTCACTTATGAAGAAGAAAGGTCTTTTGTGTAATGTATTCATCGTATTAGTGAGTTTGGTTTTCCAGCCAACGAATTCGAATTCCGTACTATGCGAGAACATATTTAAATCGCCAGGGACGAAAAGTCGACCGTTTTTGTAATAACCTTCCCGGGCAAGAATGGATCAAGTCTATCGTGAAACGTCACCATGATTTAACAGCTAGATTCGCATCCAACATTAAACGCAGTAGGGCTGCCTTGGACGAGACTATATTGAAAGAATATATTCGAAATTTGAAAAATACTTTAGATGGTGTTCCACCTGAATGCATCTATAATTATGATGAGACCAATTTGACAGACAACCCTGGGCTAAAAAAGGTTCCGACTAAACGCGGTATGAAGTATCCAGAACGTATATGTAATGCATCGAAAAGTAGCATTTCTTTAATGATGGCAGGAAATGCTGCCGGGGAACTTCTACCGCCTTACGTGGTGTATAAATCAAGCCACATGTGGGACACTTGGACGGAAAATGGTCCCAAAGGTGCACGATACAGTAATACGTGTTCGGGATGGTTCGAATCCCAAATATTCACAGATTGGTTTAAAACGATATTACTTCCTAAGTTAAAGAAAGCCGAAGGCAAAAAAGTTGTCATAGGAGATAACCTTTCATCGCACATTAATATTAGATTTATGTAGACATGATGTTTATTTTGTGTGTTTACCTGCCAACAGCACATATATCACACAACCACTCGACGTGACGTTTTTCGCACCAATGAAAAGGGCCTCGCGGGAGATACTATCCATTTTTGTTTGTTTATATGAAATGTGTACAATAACCTCTATTAACACTCAAAAACTGAACAAGCCAGCATTAACTATACTTCAGATTTCGATCACCAAACCTAAACATGCCGAATGATCCCCACTTTTCCCCATGCCTTTGAACAACAAAGAAGAGATAGAAATTTTGTTCAAAAAATCGATAATACAGCATATCTCACAATGGATTTACAACAGACAATGCCACTGTCAAAGTTGTCTACGTCCAAAGCGTTCTACTTGAGGCAACTCTGGTTATATCCTACTTCGGTATACACACAGTATCAAAATCTCGGGATCAAGCATTTTTTTTACATGGACGGAGAACATTGCTTCCAAAGGTAGCTTAGAGATAGGTAGCTACCTTTATACGTTCACTCAGCTATTTAATGCTGCCAGACGAAACAGTAGTAAACATCTCATCAAATGGCCAGATTCCTGCAGTACACAAAACAAGAATTTTAATTTAATCACACTTTGTATTTCATTTTTAAAGGATATTTGCAAACTATCAATCATAATTCCGAGAAGTGGGTCATTCATATATGGACTCGGGCAGAAACTTGGGCGGTATTGAAAAAGTATTACAAAAGTATACAAATATTTATATCTCTGAAACATACAGAACAATAATATTATCTGCTAGTGTCAAAACCTAGGCGGTATGTAATGTGAAACATCATTTTAAGAATATTGACGAGATATCTAAAAAACTTCATTTAATTAACAGGAAAAAAATGTTCTAAATAATAAACCAGTGCCTTTTAGAGATGGTATCAAATGGGGCCGTGTTACTGAATATAGATCATATTCGTATAAAAATACTTTAGATAAACATACACCTTTTTAACAAATAAATATTTTGAAATCTAGATGCCAAAAAATTGCACCAAAGAATTACACTCTAGCCCATATTAAGAAAAACAAAAAAAAAAGATATCCGACAAAAACCTTTCCAATTTACAAGATAAAATAGTCTACGTTGGCGTGGAGTTCAAATATTTTTATGAAAACATTATTTCCGAAAATAAAAACTTTCAACCAAAAACTGTGTCTCTCAGTATTGTGAGGGAGAGACTTCTTTGTCGTTGACTTTGAATGGTGCGACGCTGGGTCAAATGTTTAGTTGTTCCTTCGCTAACATTTTCTATTATACTAAGAATGGATTTCGGCTCTATTTTTAAGATTAGTTAAGATTTGCATAGTAAGGTATATAGGTGTATTTCTGATAAATGTTCAGGTGTTTCATCTATTGAGTATCAGCCAGATTCTGTTGGGATCGTTGATAAATCTTTTTTATCGAATCAGCAAGTTGTGATCGTTGAGGATGTGGTATCTAAATTCAGGGAATTAGTGTCAGATAAGTTAGGTCAACCAAACGTTTTCAAACACCATATTGATACTGGTGATGTTTCAGTTGAACAAAGGCAGTAACTTCTATCACCTGGCATGCAAAAACATCTGCATAGGGAGGTTGATGATATGCTAGCATTAGGGGTAATTCCTGAGTCTAACAGTCAATGGAGTAAGTCCTGTGCTATTGGTCAAAAGAAATCGGGTGAGCTTCGAGGTTATTATCATGCCCGTAAACTTAATAGTGTCACAAAGAAGGATGCGTTTGCTTTACCTCGAACTGATGCTATTTTGTATCGACTGCGAAATGCTCAATTTCTTAGTAGTATCGACTTACGTAAAGCTTTTTGGCAAATTGCCTTGAAAGAATCATCTTGTCAGAAAACAGCTTCTTGGGTACCTGGTCAAGGCCTTTTTGAGTTTCTTGTTCTGCCTTTTGGTTTGTCAAATAGTCTTCAGACAATGCAGAAATACATGGAAAAAGTTTTAGGTCCTCTTATGATGGATGAAAAGGTTTTCGTCTATCTTGATGATATTATTATAGCATCCGAAACCTTTGAAGAGCATATCGATACACTTAATGCTTTGAGAATTTAGATAAATGTCAGTTTTCAATCATCCTTGAAATGTCATGGTTTTGTTGTAGATAGGGAAGGTCTTCGTACCGACCCTGATAAAGTCTCAGCAACTTTGAATTTTCCTACTCCTCGAACAACCACTGAAGTTAAACGGGTTAATGGTTTGGTTAGTTACTATCGTCGTTTTATAAGTAATTATGCTGAACTTTCGGCACCTATTATTTCTCTAATTAAGGGTAAAATGAAGCAGATCAGGCTTTTCAAGAAATTGAGAGACGTATTAGTTCTACCCCAGTCTTGGTATCTTCCAACTTCAATTCGTGTTTTTATATCCAAACTGATACTAGTGAAGTTAGCCTTAGGGGCTGTTTTCTTTCAAAAGGTTGGTGACGGTGAACACCCAGTTGCCTATGTCAGTCGTACTCTTACTTCTGCCGAAAGAAAATACTCTGCCACTTACCGAGAATTGTTGGGTGTTATATTTGATATTGAACATTTTAGAGGCTATGCAGAGGGTATACCTTTTACTGTCATTACTGATTGCGCGGCTTTAAAATGGCTGCATCATATTGGGGGACCCACTGGCCGCTTAGCTCGTTGGTGAATGCGTTTATCGCAATTTGATTTCGAAGTTCAACATCGGTCAGCCAAACTCAATGTCATACCTGATTCATTATCCCGATCAATTGGTTCTTTGAACATTGAATCATTTCAGCCTGATCAGTGGTATCTGAATATGATTCGGTATTACCGATGCGGGGTAACATTCCTCATTAAAAAATTGTTGCTTCTGCTAATAAATCTTTAATACTGAAACAATTTCACGATGAATCTCAGGCTGCTCATTTCGGGGTGTCAAAAACCTTGACCAGAATTTCGGAAATATATTATTGGCCCAAACTTAGGTAATCGGTTAGTAAATATGTTAGATTGTGTAAGGTTTGTGGCAGTCAAAAGAATGAAAACATTTCTCGTCCTGGTCTTATGGACCGTGAGGAAAAAAATAGTTGTCCTTCAGTTGAGTAGAATGAATTTACTTGGTCTTTTGCCTAAAAGTGAAAATGGCAATCAATAACTTTTCGTCATTACCGATTGGTTTTCAAAATTTGTTTTGGTTCAACCATTGCTTTCTGCGACTACTAAACCTATCATCATATCTCTGAAAGAACAGGTCTTTTCTATATTTGGCGTCCCACAGATAGTTGTGTTCGATAATGAATCCCAATTTGTTTCTGAAAAATTTCGTTCATTTTTGGATAGCGTTATTATTATTATTATTATTACTAGGATGAATATTAACTTGTGATGTTAGAATAAATTTAAGATTCTTCCAAGGTATACCTTTACTTTCGAAAAGAAAATGTCTTTTTTGTGAGTGCTAAAAGAGTACATGTTTTTCAATTTTCAATGTTGAGTCTCTCTGCAAATTTCAAAAAAATATTTCAAAATTTAGTGATAAAAAGTAGATATTGTCTGTAGTTTTAAACTGTCTAAGAAACACAAAGCCCAATAAACAGTTTTTTGTGATTTTCTCAAAAGGCACGTTAACTGCCATACACCCATCTGCAATCAGCTATTCAATTAAGATTATGACTGGTGTAAGTCCAGCAGGTTTAATCACCTTTGTTTCTAAACCTTATGGTGATAAACTTCAGATAAAGCCATTTTTGAAAATAATGGCTTAATATCTCTTTTGAACCTGAATATTCTCAGAAAATTTGCACAAAAATCTCCAACCTGGACTTTCTACACTTGGAATCTAAAAAGTCACTCACGTTCGATCCAAAGTTAAACTGTATGGGCTGCTGTATGTACGAAATTCCCTATCTACAACAGGAAATACACATTTACAGCAGTTACAACATCAACAAAACTTTAACTACAAACCGATTGGCCTGCGAGACTAATATTTACAATCACTGATGGTACAGTTAGAAATACAGTAACAATGACAAAATCTAACATGCGTTGCTATTTGTGTCAAGGTACGTCTGAACAATTTAACAAACTTGATGAGGTTATTTCATTACCAGTAGATGAGAAAAATGTTCGATTTGGTTTAACTACTTGATGTGCTTGGATACATTTTATGAAATACTTTTTCTACATAGGATATAAACGATCTGAGGAGGACAAGAAAAGTGTAGAAACGCGGATACAGGCAATACAGAAGGGTTTCAAATTGCGACTTGGACTCATTGTTGATTCTCCAAAAGATGGGGGATTTGGGACCACCAATGATGGTAATACGGCTAGGCGATTTTTTGAAAACTTCTGTGTCATCCGAAACATCAAGTTACTTCATTGCGCTCACATTATAAGACAAGTTCTCTCATGAGGTTTCGGTGTTAATGTAGATCCCGAGACGCATCCGGCCACAAACACATTCTGGTAGTCACGGAACTCTTCCACCGCCGCCGACTGCATCCGTTGTATGGACCAGGACCTATAAAGGCCGTGTTCCTCACCGAGGTCTCCCGAGTTCCGAGGATTCCACCAGCTGCATTTGAGCTAGCCCCGTGCCGCCGCCTACGCAGCTCCCGACGCCGCCTTCCGATTGGTGACACTATCATCTTTAAAGACCTATGTAAATACAAAGAAGCGATCTATCACAAGCCCAATATGAAACCATCAGATCAAGTATGAAGAAACTGTATTCTTGTTACAGTATTTTCCTAAAAAGATTGCTATCCCATCAAAGAATCTGCAGAACTATCGTTACATGTGCCGAGATAAACTTCTTGTAGGAAATTGATATAAATATAAAAACTTGACAATTTTAGTTAGCTATGAGTTGTTCTAGTAGCATACGAGGGTTGCTATTTACATATTGGCATTGGAATTGGAATTGGCAACACTGACGTTGCTAGGTGCCATCTGACATCCATCGTAAGTTTTCCATTTTTGACGTATACGTACCCAGAATGTTTCGTCATACGGACGCTATTTGTGTTGTTTACAGTGGCTTGAAAATTTCATCTTAATCAAAAAATGGAATGAAAGAGTCTGAGCACACTTTACGGTACACGATAAAGTTATTTTGTGACAATTGCGCATGCTCAGAACTTTATCGGAGTTCGCCATTTCCTTGCAAACAAGGGAGCGAATACCGTCTACGATAACTCGGTTTGTGAGATTAAGTAGCAGCGGGATATTTTATTTTGAATATTTCCGACTTTATTATCGCAAGTAAAACTCGTCTTCGTTTTTCTACGGCTGATAATTTGTGTTTGCTACAATCAATTCTAGCAGAAAATCCACTTGAGGACCCCTCAAAATAGAACACTATTCTTCGAACTGTTCACCATGAAACATCGAAAGGATTTACCATACGAGGTCAAGGAACACTTGGAATATTTGCTAAACCTCTTCTGACAAGAGGATAACGCGAATTTAAAAAGGGAAGTAAGAAAAAAAGCCATAAAGCATTTATTACTTCATTTTACAGATAAGGGACAGAAGAGGAGTATGAATAAGTCAGGCTGCTCATTGAAATTACCGATTTAAAAAGAGACTTTGTCAACTACTTGCATTGGCAACAAATGTAGAAATTATCAAGTAAAAAACGACCAGAAATCCAGCAAGATGGAGTTGGTCATTTTCCTTTATAAAAGGTCATATAAAGTCTCCGCCGTTTTTTGCCACCAGATGGTGTTCATGGCCATATATCGGGTACCACTAATCCAATCGTGTCAAACTAACAAGCATTTGACAGGTGACATTTCAGGCTACATTTATTGTGAAGACAGTTTTGTAGTGCGTCATACAAGTAAAAAGTTACAGTGGTTTGAAAATGAGTGAAATTTCCGAAGACATCCGCCATGTGATGCTTTTTTACTATAAAAAAAGGTAAAAACCCAGCACAGACGTGCAGAAAAGTTTGTGCAGTTTACGGTGAGGATGCTGTAAGTGAGCGCAGAACCCGTGAATGGTTTGTTCGATTTCGTTCCGGAAATTTTGATGTCAAAGATGCACCACGCTCTGGCCGGCCAGTCACTGAAAAAGCCGATGAAATTTTGCAAATGATCGACTTAGACCGGCATGCAAGTTGTCAGGAGATAGCCGACGCACTAAATATCAATCATATGACAGTTTGGAATCATTTGAAAAAGGCTGGATACACAAAGAAGCTCGATGTTTGGGTGCCACATGAATTGTCGCAAAAAAATATAATCGACCGAATTACCATCTGCCAAACGCTGCTAGAACGTAACGAAATCGACCCATTTTTGAAGCAAGTCATTACTGGCGATGAAAAATGGGTTAAATACGAGAATGTGCAACGCAAGCGATCATGGACATTGCCCGGTCAATCATCGCAAACGACAGCGAAGCCAGGATTGACGGCCAACAAGGTGATGCTGAGTTTATGGTGGGATTGGAAGGGAATTGTTCATTATGAATTGCTGGAACCTGGCCAAACGATCAATTCGGCCCTCTACTGTGAACAATTAACCAGATTGGCGCAAGCGATTCAAAATAAGCGGCCCGAATTGGCCAATAGACGTGGTGTTGTCTTCCATCATGATCACGCTAGGCCACACACATCTTTGATGACTCGCCAAAAATTGACTGAGCTTGGTTGGGAAGTTTTGTTGCATCCACCGTATAGCCCTGACCTGGCACCGTTTGACTACCATTTGTTTTTGTTTCTACAAAACTCTCTTGCTGGAAAAAAATTGACCGACAAAAGAGCTGCCGAAAACCACTTGGCTCAGTTTTTCGCCGCTAAACCACAGAAGTTCTACACCGATGGAATAATGGCTCTACCCGAAAAATGGCAAAAGGTCATAGATAATAATGGCGCATATATACTTAATTCAAATTGATTCTGAATTTTAAAAAATTCATTCAAAAATGTAGCAAAAAACGGCCTAGTAGAAAAAAGAACGGCAGCGGTGTAAAATGCCGAAAAGTAGATGAGCCACCAAAAATTGTTTGCCCAAGAAGCACTTCGAAGCAAATGGTCGCCTGTTCTTTTTTTCAGATAAATGGACATCTGGTTACAGTGCGGCTGGAGGATCGTAGAACGGTCAATCCTGAATGATACACAACCATTTGTTTGCCAGAAGTCTTTAGAGAAATAAGAAAAAACAACCAGCGACGCAGAATCATCCTTCATCACGACAACGCGAGCTCTCACATCGGCCCAAACATCTCAATATGTGACCGGTCAAAACATCGAGTTGATGGGTCATCCGCCGTACAGTCCTAATATGGCACCAAATGATTTCTTTTTGTTCCCTTTCGTGAAGAATAAACTACGTGGTCAACGATTTTCGACGCCAGAAGAAGAGGCTGATGCGTTCAAAATGCATGTTTTGGAGATACTTCAGTGACATCTTTACTGAAGAGAATTTTTTATCTGCTTTTGTAATCGACAGGCCTGCTTCACCAAATCAACCAATAGCCTCAACATCGCGGAATTTAGATGAAGAGTTAAGTCTTTCTAGACTTCCGCTTGTGGTATGTGCAGTTATATCACCAGTCGAAATCCGTACACACCCAAAAGCTCCACCCAGAAAAGGGGCAAGAAACATCAACAAAAAACGGTCAGTTATTTTAACTGACAACAAAAAAAAACTCTAAAAGTAGAGACTGCAAAACGAAATGGCAAAACGAATGAGAAAGTAGTTGCTAAAAAAGAAATCTGAAAAGACTCGAAAAAACCAGTGCGGCAAAGCTAACGAAGAAATTAAAATATAACAAGATCTATGCCCGGTTTCTGAAAGGTGGTGTTATGTGTCATATAGTTATCGGATGCATAACTTTATGGAACCGATAAACTTCTCAAGTGTTTCTCAAAATATTGTACTGTAATTTATCGGCTTGATAACTATCAGCTTGTTAAGTAGTTCCGAGAAAAACCGATAGGTGGCTACTGTACTTGCAACAGACTTCGCATCACAGAATTAGGCGGCAAATTTTTTAAACATTCAAATATGTTTTGGCTCCAAAAAATATTAACAAGAAGTCTTCTAACAATGCAATATGTTTTGCATTATATGGTTGAACGGTTTACCGTTAAGCCAAAGTGGTAAAATTCCATACTTATTATGAAGAGAACAGAACAGTTTCTGCAGTGTAACATAAAGGTTTGTTCTGTGATAAACTGATAACATATAAAATGGCAAAAACTCTTAAGAGCAGAAGTCATAATTTTACGGAATTTGAAAAACATTTAATGTTTGAGATTGTCCGCAACAAATATCTGCACATAGTAGATAATAAAAAAACGGATGCGGTAAATATAGAACAAAAAAATGTTGCATGGGAACACATTGCAAATGAGTATAATTGCCAAGCGCAAACAGGGCCAAGAACCTCTAAACAACTGCGTGCGCTTTATGATATTTTAAAGAAAAATGCAAGAAGCAACTTAAATGAAGATAAGGTAAATATAATTAAAATTATTAGTTACCTCTCCTCAAGAGATACATATTTATTGAAATTGTTTTTCCAGAAAAATTTTTATAAAACTGGAGGTGGCACGTATGTTCCTAGGAGCAGTATTTTAGACGAAAAGATAGTTTGCACTCTAGGAGCACAATTTCAACCCCTTACAAACAATTTTGATTCGAGTGCTGATTATCCATCAGGTAGTTATTATTATAACTATTATACTCTTTAATTATGAGTCTATTCATATAGTACATAATTTTTGCAGAAACATTTTTCACCACAGGTACAGGTGCAAAATCAACAAGCACGCCCCAGAAATCAGTGCAAGAAGAAAGCAATTGTAGTTTTTTAGCAAATGGTATGTATATGCTTTTGTATTTAGTAGGTATACATTATTGTTATAAGATAATAGGAATTGTGGTCAATATTTAGTTTACATTTTACTTTTAATTCAACCAATGTTAAATATATTATGTACATGTTCATTTTTAGTTGCAGTTATACACAATTCTTCTTATTTTATAAAAATAACGTATTAATAATTTGGTCATTAAATTAATAGATATATATAAATTTCAGCTATAAACGAGAATGTCATTTTCTGCGCAGAAGATGCAGTTAATCTTGAAGGTAATAAATATAAAGTGTGTTGCACTCTATGATCTCTTTATTCACTATAAATATATAATAGCACAACTATTTATAACACTTTTATTTATGTAATTACATTTTGTTTCTACCCTTTTATTAGTTAATTAATCTAAATAACATCATATTATGCAGCATGATAAAACACAATAAGTGAATATAGTATCTATCTATTCTAATAATAATAATGATAATATAATTACAGATACAGAAGAAAATATGGAAGAATTATTAGAGGAAAGCACTGTTGATAAGCCTGGGCCTTCTCAAGATGCCACATGAAGTGCCTTCGTCCACTCTACAGCAGAGCACATCCTCTCATGGCCAGAAGAGGAAATTATCAAAGATTCCTGAAAAAAAGAAAACCCAGTTAGAAATTCTTACAAATAGAGTTGTAAAAAGAAAAATTCTTAAGGACCAGTACGATGAACAAACACAAAAACAAAAAATGAAAATTTTGAAAATAGAGGAGGAAATTAAAAAATCTCAGTTAGAAGTAATAAAGCAAGAAATCCAAAATAATAAGGTCCTACACGAAATGGAAATTGCCATCAAACAAAAAGAGTTAGAAGCCAAATGTAACGAAATGGAATATAAAAAACAACTGTACGAATTAGATATTAAAAACATGCAAAGTTTAAATGTGTAAATAATAGTAATAAAGAGGTGTTATTTTGAATAGCCCGCTATTTCGGTAGATGTCACTTTTGAAGCTATCATTTTTTGACATTTGACAAGTAGAAACTACGCCATTAATAAATATGGAACGATACACGCTTCAACAACGCATTGAAATTATTAAAATTCACTATAAAAATGGTGAAAATTTGGCAGAGACGGTTCGTAAAACTCGAACATTTTTGGGTCACCGTGAAGCACCTTGTCGGACCGCAATACAGAAATTAGTGAAAAAATTCGAGCTCTTGGGACAAGTTAGTGATGTGAAGAATAAAACCCGTGCACGTCGCTCAAGAACAGCCTAGAATATTGCTGTTGTAGCCGAAAGTGTTAAAGAAAACCCAGGTTTGTCCATTCCTCGTCGTTCTTTGGAATTAGCCATTCCACAAACGTCATTACACCGTATTTTGCATAAAGATTTGGGTCTTAAGGCTTATAAAGTCCAGTTAACACAAGAACTCAAGCCGGCCGATCATCAACAACGTCGTGTCTTTGCTGATTGGGTCGTTGAAATGCATGAAAATGATCCAGAATTCCATCGAAAAATCATCTTGAGTGATGAGGCCCATTTCCACCTCGGTGGCTTCGTCAACAAGCAAAATTGTCGGATCTGGGGCTCAGAAAATCCAAGAGTTATTGTTGAAAAGTCTCTCTATCCTCAACTTTTTCGAAAATGAGGCTGGAGCAACAGTTACGGTGACTGGATTGCGCTATCGAGAGATGATTAACGATTTTTTATGGCCGGAATTGGATGGTATTGATCTGGACAACGTTTACTTTCAACAAGACGGCGCTACGTGCCACACAAGCAACGAAACCATTGATCTTTTACGGAAAAAGTTTCCGGACCGTGTTATCTCTCGAAGAGGTGATCACAATTGGCCACCGAGATCTTGTGATTTAACACCTTGCGACTTCTTTCTTTGGGGCCACGTGAAAGAGAAGGTCTACGCCAACAGCCCAGCGTCGATTCAAGACCTCAAAGATGGAATTCGTGAGGCTATCGAGGACATAGGGCAGCCACTTTGCGATTTGGTTATGGAAAATTTCATGAAAAGGATATTGTCCTGTAAGCGTGGTCGTGGTGGTCATTTGCCTGATGTTATTTTCCACTATTAACGGCATACCTTCCTCTTTATAATGAAATAAACATCCGATCATTTATACAGGGTGCGGCAGCATAACTTCCTTTTTTAAAATGCGCGCCATTCAGTTAGTTGATGTCATAGCGGAGCGCTAGTGGTACTGTAAAGTTTTGTCCCGACACGGTTCAGTCGCCATCATGCGTTGGAATAGTGAGGAGCGTGCCTTTGCCGTTGAGGCCTACTTTTCAAGCGGATGTTCGGTTATTGCAACACAGCGTGCATTTCGGAATCGCTTTAATTTAGCCCCGTTGGCTCCCGTGCCAGACCGCAAATCAATTGTTACATGGGTCACTACATTCAGACAAACTGCAAGTGCAACAAAAAGAAGAACTGGAGTCCCTCGGCCCGTTAGATCACCTGAGAACATTGAAGCAGTGAGAGCGTCAATGTTGCGATCACCACGGCGTTCTGCGCGCAAACACGCATCTGCCCTTGCTATTGTTTTTTTTAGCGATGAAGCCCATTTTCATTTGTGTGGGTCGGTTAACAAACAAAACATGCGCTACTGGACTGACACCAACCCTCGAGAATTGCATCAAAGGCCTTTGCATTCACCCAAAGTCACAGTGTGGTGTGCAATTTCCTCAGCTGGAATTATTGGTCCCTGGTTTTTTGAGGAAAATGAGGTTACAGTGACAGTGAATTCGGACCGGTATGTAAACATGCTACAGAATTTTTTTTTCCCACGGCTAGAAGAGTTGGATTTGGGGTACACTTGGTTCCAACAAGACGGTGCAACAGCACACACTTCAAGAGCATCGATGGCTGTTTTGAGGGAACACTTTCCAGAGCGCCTTATCTCAATTAGAGGCGATTTGGAATGGCCGGCACGCTCTCCCGATCTGTCCCCTTGTGATTTTTTTCTATGGGGTTTTTTGAAATCCCATGTTTATGTGAACCGTCCAAGAACCCTACAAGATTTGAAGACCAACATCCAAGAAGAAATTGCCAACATAACACCTGCTATGCTAACAAGAGTCATGACAAACGCCAGAAATCGGTTTACGCAATGTATGGAGAATGGGGGACGTCACCTAACAGATTTGATCTTCAAAACAATGTAAATAAAAACTTTAGACATGTACCTACATTATAAAAAATAAATAAATATTTTCCGATGCATACAATAGTTTTTATTGAGTTTTGAAAAAAGGAAGTTATGCTGCCGCACCCTGTATTAAAAAATGGCACTTTTCTTTGAATATCAAAATAACACCTCTTATTGGAAAACCCTTTATTAGTAGTTCTCGGAAGGATCCCTTAAGGAGGGTGCTACGAGATGTTTTCAAGGTGAACGGACAAAAATAGAACAGTAGCATTTTAAGGGTCAGTTTTTGTGTTTAGTTTTAAGTTTAGCACATGTGTGACCATTCAGGTCAAGTCAACACTTCAGAGCAGAAGTGCATGTGAGACGCAGTATCAAGTCTTACAACAGTAACAAATGTACAATAAATTCATTAAATAATTCAATACGATTTTTATTTCACCACTAACGGCAAGTGCCTCAACAGGAAGTGTTATAAAAATTGGTTCACACGTATGCAAAAGTGTATCGATCATCGCGGAGAATATTTCGAAAAACAATAAAACCATTTTCAATGATAAGTATTTGTTTTTACTGATTATTCCGGATACATAAATAGCAACCCTCGTATTTATGTTGTGTTCTGTTGGTTTCAAGTTATAAATGTTTACTTATATACGAGGGGTGTGAGAAAAGTAATGAGACTGGCAACACTGCGAGAGATCTGGCAACGTTGTGTCTACCGGCCTGTGC
>VTPC01008299.1:0-46809 GCA_011009095.1 Ignelater luminosus
TAGATACTTGAATCTAGATTCTATCCAATACTGGCAGTAGGTAATTCATTAGCAGTTTTCCAGTAAGAAACAAACAGTTGAGAATTTTTCCAGTTTTTTTCAGTTCCATCAGAAACTTATGAATCTTTTTTTAATATTGATTTTTCATGCTGACTAGAATAAATTTGGTGGTTGATTCAGCAGATATCAGTAGATATCATTCAACGAGTGGTTGGTACTATAACGATGATTATCTTAGCTTACGTTTTATAAAGAAGCTGTCTTTATACAGAGTGATCACTCTTTAAATTTCTACATCTGAGTCCTACATCCCTCTTTAATTTTGTTGACATCTTGTGAGGTACATCTCTAGGTTTTTTTGTTTTGTAGTCTTAGTTGATTTTTGTAAGTAATTCGATCATCTGCCCTTTAAGAATACTTTACTGTTATGCGTAATTCAATTAGATAAATTCTTATAGTAGTTGAATCTTTTTGGTGTGTTGGTAGCCTCCTGATGAAAGTTTTTCCAGTTCTGTAAAGCCTTGAGTTAATTTGTTTAAGTGAAGTTTCTTTTATACGTATTGAGGAGTTTTTCTGCAACTAATATCATATTATTCCAAACCAGAATCTTGTTATCAGCACTGACCAGACTCCAAATTTTTAAATTAGCTGATTAGAGCTTGGTTTAGCAAGTAGACGACAACACACTTCTTTTTGTTTTTGCACTTACAATACGGAAAGACTAACTATTAAAACCACATGACCTTCAATTGATAAACATATGAAGAAAACATGCAGCTATAAACCAGAAAAACTTTCAGTATAGTTAGAGAAGATGCTGAATTTAATGAAGAAGCTGCTTTTACTTCTTTTGGGTTTAACTGTTGTTTGGTTTAGAGTCTCTTCTAGTTCGAGCTTGGTAGCTTATTGAAGAGTTGATGAGTCTTAATTTTGCTTCTGATTCAAGCTTGGTATCTCATTGGAAGTATTTCTAGCATGTGCTGGACATGAAGTGATTTAATCATTTTAATTTTGTTTAAGTGTTTATCACAAATACGAAGGGTGAATTTACGGCGGATAAATTGTTGTTAACGAACAATCCGAGGCGAGACGCGCGGGCATCAAGTCCGTGCGTCCTCGCAAAACACCAAAACAGAACTCCTCGAGACTCCAGAAAATGTTTAGCGCATCAACTCAATTTGGAAGGAACAAAGAAGCTGGTTGTACACTGTACTGTCAAATAAGGCACAAACGCTCAATTAAGAATGGAAAGGTACCAAACATCATTTCTCTAATTTAAAACGTTCTTTCAACCACACAGGCAGCAGGCATTTATTTCTAGAAATGCAACCCAAATGTAAACAAAATTTCTGCCAATTAAAGTAATATAGAAATGTTTAGGCGTTTCTAAGACACTTTAAATTTTACATAAAGTCACGTACAGTAACGATTCTAACAATAAATCTTTAAAGAAACCTTAAACGAAATATCTGTTAACAATATAAATAACTTATTAAATATTAAAGACCGTAGTGAAACAATGAATTTATAGCAAATGAATGTATTTAAAGCAAAACTCAAGGCAGAACTCGGATGAGTACGCAATATTTAAAAATGACATTACATGTTATAGGATAAGTGTGCTTCTGTTTTGTTTTTTCCCAACAGCTTAATGGTGCTGGTTTAGGTTGCGTATCGCGCTGTTTATAAGTTTTGTCATTTAATTCGTTTGCATCAAATGGTTGTTCTTGAACGACCATGCGTTCAGCGATATGCTGAGTGATAATATCGAGAATTGTTTCTATTGAGATAATAAATGCTCAAAAAGAGGTCTTGGCGTTCTGCGATGTTCTGAGTAAAGTTTTGCTTCTGATTTGAACATGTGGTGCTCGTTTGTAGAGTTGGGTGATTTAGGTTTCAGCTGTGGACTGACGTATACAATTTTGAGTTTGCTTCTAATTTTAGCAGCAGTACTTATCTGCTGATAAGGTCCAGCCTAAATAGTTTAGACAGTTTAGATTAAGGGTTAGTATGTTTTAGCGAAAATGTCAAAGAGCTTGCCAGTTTACCAAATTTCCAATTGATGAATAATTCCTGGCCGTATTGATCTCAGCTTTTATAGCATAATAATCTTTTTCCACGCCCATGTCAAAAGTAGCGATTTTTCATACAGTTTCTGATGTCAAAAGAGGCTTTTTTACGCACTAGTGCTCAAAAATATTTCTTTTGGACACTAGTGCTTAAAAAGTCTCTTTTCGATACCAAAAACTACAGGTAAAAGATTTTTTTGGCACTGGCGTAGAAAAAATAGCATATGCAACACATACCAAATGAGCAATTTTCTGCGCTCATTCGATTGTAGACTTCGTCTGGCGGTTCGATCTGCAGCTTTTGCATTCGTACAAAAAATTGCTATTTTGAAACTTGTTGCATAATATAACGTATACTATTGTTTCAGGGGTTGAGATTTTAAAAGAGGATAAATTTCACATTTTCTTTTTATTTAAATAAAAGTCAGATATAGAAGAAAGTTTCCGAGCCTTTATGAAAACCGCGGTCGTTTAGTCGTTGCAGATTCCATTCCTGTCTGTTGTTATGATTGGTTGATTGGATGTAGGAGAAGGTTGTCTCTAGAATAGGACTTTACTATCTTGGCGCTCCTGTTTTTCTATTTTGGGAAGCGTTATTGAACTTTCTGTGAGCCTTGTGTGTGTTATTCCTGGCGTAGATCTCCACTAGAGATCTCGGCATACAGTAGACTTTTGCTTTTTTGTGTAACTATGTTGGTTACTGCATATAGAAGTTAATTGGATTTGTCCGATTGGCTGCTTTGTGTTCCTTCCCTATCTTTTTCCTTCCTATCTTAAATTGTGATCTATTGCTTTTGAGTTATAATGTGTAAACGCCCTCTCCATTTTGCTATCTTCTACATTTTTTTTACTTTGCTTATCATGATGGATTGGTTTTGCGAAAATACACCTAACGGAAGTATTCTTGGCGAGTGGGGCAACTCCACTGTGTATCTTTTTTCATATGCTTTTTCGTTTATAACTTCCACTTTTAACTCATGTCCAAAAATTCCAACTAGAATTTAGCCTGATAAGCTCGTTATAAAAAGTTGGTTGAAGTAACCTAAAAAGTGAAAATGGAATATATTTGCTTTCGTACGAGAACAACTTGTATGTTAGTTTAGTTGGTTAGAAGTTAACCACAAGATGCGGACACGAATATTGCCCAAGGTGAGAAATTTTCTGTTAATATTAACTTTATAAATATTAAATATTGAATAAATTATTACAAAACAAAAGGAAATGCATTATAATAGATCACAATCCTACAAAATTACTTTGTACAAAATTATTTTGTACAAAATACAAAGTAAGACATTATGCTTTAAAATTGTTATTTTCAAATTAGAATTATTAGCATCCTTTGTATCCGCTTGTTTTATAGTCATTCGGTGTTATTTAAATTTACCAAAGCAAATTTAATTGTAAGTAAGTACAAATTAATTAAATCGATACAACTGTACAAAGCAAGTTTTAATTGCATCTAAAGTCTCGAAGTTCAATCCTTTTAATTAAAACAAATGTTCAATTACTTTGAGGTATATTGGTAGACGCCAAGAGAATTCTTTTCCCTTCATTATTTACATCATCCAGATTTAAATACCTTTCACTAGAATTCTCCAAAGAAAATTTTTTGTGCAATAAATTTTCAATTTTTCTTTTCACCGCCTGCTTTTGCTTGGTAACCAAAGGACGTAATAAATCTAATTTATGATTACTTTTTTTGGTTTGAAAACCAGTTACGGTTGCTGCAAAAGGTTAGAATCTAATTGAGCCCTTATGAATTTATTGACTTAATGAAATAATTTTTTCTTCTTTCAATTATTAAATTACCAGTTGTTAATTATATATTTTCATCACAGTCACCTAATTAGCGTTCAACTTTTATTAGCGAAATCATTACGACGTGTATTTATTTTCTAGTAGGTATGTCATTTAAAGCCATTTCGATTGATATATCGTCTATTGAATAATGTTTCAAATATTACGTAACCTAAAGCTTGACTGTTGTGGCACTTGTGTATAAATACACCAAACGATTTTAAATTTATATCTTGCACTTCTAAAGAGTGGAAAATTAATGTAAATAAATTCAAATATGAACAAGTAGGACATTAGTTTTGCTAAAGAGAAAGTCCCCTAATACAATGACAAAACAACATACTCTTATGTTTATAACTGTCTTTTCATTTATACACATCAACTAAATCCTTATAAATTTATTTTCATCCATTACATAATATCATCAATTTTAAAATTTTTCCATTTCAGCAGCAGTCCAAAATTGTGTCTATTAGTAAATTGGATTGGATTACATTTAAATAAATGCGATTTCAGTAAAAAGCTTTTAGATTGATTTACTTCAATCCCTTTAAATTTTTTACTTCCCTCATCAACGGGGATTAAAACAAAAAAAGAAGAGAAGAGAGCCAGTTTTGTTTGCAGCTTACTTTAATTAATACCACCGTAAATATGACGAAGGGGTCGGAAAGCACGTCCGTTCTAAAGCGATCTTTGAGGGGGTGATATAAAACGAACGGTGTATGTGTGTGTGTATCAATCTCGGTTGAGGGTCGTTTATCATTCGCTCCTTGCTCCTGCAAGATTAGGAAGATTCTACGGAGCCTTGCGCTGACACTCACATCTCTCAATCTCAATTACTTTCACTTTGCTCGAATTTCCTTCTCGATTTTTGGTTTAGACGTACATTAAAGTTCTTTTTGTGTTTCTTTGTGCGTGTGTACCCTTTAAAGATTGTGTGAAAACTAATTTGCAAATTGTAAATCTTACTTTAACAGTTTTGATAAAATGATTGTGTTTTCGTGTATTATGTGTGTATTTATTAGATTTTAGTAGTTCTAGATTGTAAACATAATTGGATTGGACTAACAGTTCTCTACACGATGATTTATGCCAGTTTGCAGATTCCTGAATATTTTAGATACAGGGTGTCAGAGTTCAACATCCCTTAAGTAACTGTCACTGATAGTAATATTTAAATAGAGATTTATATAACTTGACGCTTTGTAGTAATACTCACAGAGAAGCTTTCATCGCCATATTTTACGTGTTTTCATGATATTAAAAGCAAAAAACAAATTGGAATTAAGATAAAATATGTCTGATGTGTGAACTTTCATACTTTCATTTCCTCCCTTTCAAACAAAAAGATGATATCATCTTTAATATCCATAAATGTTGCCATCAACCCCAGTAAGACAATAACGGTATACTTTACAGACAAGACACTGAAAAATCTGCATATGATCTAGCTATGGTACAAAAAATATGACGTAGCAGCTGCTAGCACAGAAATTGATGTCTGTGGTTCATTAAATAACAAAAATGACAATAAGAAAATTCAAGAAATTCGCCATCAATAAATTTTTCAGAGTTTTGGGCCGTTAGTTAGAACATAAAAACTATAACTGATAACGATGCTTTATCAAAGCCTCTTATGGAAAAGCAAGTAATAGCACCAAGCTGCCGTTACATATTTTGTGAAAGCGAAAAGTCAAAATAACGCCATGAGCCTTACACCAAATATAGTTCAGTAACACCAGAGATAGAGAAAGTAGCTATTCATAATACTAAGATGGTTGACCAAGTGATGGGCTTATCGTATCGTATCAGTCTGCAATTACTAATGATTTACAGGCTATCATCAAAGCAAAATTTGAACTAAAAAGAAATTCTTGAGCACCCCAGATTGCTATGCTTATCTACAAATGAACCAACAGAACTGTATTAGGTAAACTTTGCATATTGGTGTGTGTGGGCGTTGTGGAGTACTAGAGAAGAAAACCATGCTAACCTCCTTCAGACTAAAAAGTACAAGCCACAGCAGATTCTCAGATTTTTATCCTGATGTTCTACTATTGATGAGAACAAACAAAGCTTTGCCTAAGTAAAGGGTTTTCCAATAAGAGGTGTTATTTTGATATTCAAAGAAAAGTGCCATTTTTTAATATAAATGATCGGATGTTTATTTCATTATAAAGAGGAAGGTATGCCGTTAATAGTGGAAAATAACATCAGGCAAATGACCACTACGACCACGCTTACAGGACAATATCCTTTTCATGAAATTTTCCATAACCAAATCGCAAAGTGGCTGCCCTATGTCCTCGATAGCCTCACGAATTCCATCTTTGAGGTCTTGAATCGACGCTGGGCTGTTGGCGTAGACCTTCTCTTTCACGTGGCCCCAAAGAAAGAAGTCGCAAGGTGTTAAATCACAAGATCTCGGTGGCCAATTGTTATCACCTCTTCGAGAGATAACACGGTCCGGAAACTTTTTCCGTAAAAGATCAATGGTTTCGTTGCTTGTGTGGCACGTAGCGCCGTCTTGTTGAAAGTAAACGTTGTCCAGATCAATACCATCCAATTCCGGCCATAAAAAATCGTTAATCATCTCTCGATAGCGCAATCCAGTCACCGTAACTGTTGCTCCAGCCTCATTTTCGAAAAAGTAAGGTCCAATGACTCCGCCGGACCATAAACCGCACCAAACAGTCACACGTTGAGGATAGAGAGACTTTTCAACAATAACTCTTGGATTTTCTGAGCCCCAGATCCGACAATTTTGCTTGTTGACGAAGCCACCGAGGTGGAAATGGGCCTCATCACTCAAGATGATTTTTCGATGGAATTCTGGATCATTTTCATGCATTTCAACGACCCAATCAGCAAAGACACGACGTTGTTGATGATCGGCCGGCTTGAGTTCTTGTGTTAACTGGACTTTATAAGCCTTAAGACCCAAATCTTTATGCAAAATACGGTGTAATGACGTTTGTGGAATGGCTAATTCCAAAGAACGACGAGGAATGGACAAACCTGGGTTTTCTTTAACACTTTCGGCTACAACAGCAATATTCTCGGCTGTTCTTGAGCGACGTGCACGGGTTTTATTCTTCACATCACTAACTTGTCCCAAGAGCTCGAATTTCTTCACCAATTTCTGTATTGCGGTCCGACAAGGTGCTTCACGGTGACCCAAAAATGTTCGAGTTTTACGAACCGTCTCTGCCAAATTTTCACCATTTTTATAGTGAATTTTAATAATTTCAATGCGTTGTTGAAGCGTGTATCGTTCCATATTTATTAATGGCGTAGTTTCTACTTGTCAAATGTCAAAAAATGATAGCTTCAAAAGTGACATCTACCGAAATAGCGGGCTATTCAAAATAACACCTCTTATTGGAAAACCCTTTACATGTTTTGAAAGCTTTTTAGTTGGTTCACCTCTGAAAGCGGAGAGACAAAAGAGAAAGTAAAAGACTGGAATCTTGTGTACACACAAATTCGGATTGGAAATAGGAGCTGGTAGCGAGATTTTGCAGCATAACATCAAATCACAGAATCTGGAGCACTAAATTCGATACGTTGAGTAAAAACGCTGATAATACGACTCTGTTTTGGGACTGTAATGGAAAGGATGACTTTTAGGGTAAGAAAATCTGTTCAAAATCAGACGGTTGAGCTGTATTCAAAACACTCAGATGTAACTGATCCCGATAAAGACAAATTAAAGCAAACAAGGGCAGAAAACAATGTAGATGTCAAATGAAATTCCACCCGGATATTGAATCTGAACCAATGTGCGAGATTGCTTAATATAACTTGAAACTTACGTTCGTATTTATAGTCAGTATATGGGCGAGTTTATGCATGATTCCAAAAAGTATGCCTTAGTTTAGCACGAATGGTGGAAGCTAAGCTCAAGCTACCTTTTGGTTTACCTTCATCCGAAGCACACGCCAAATAAGTACTAGGTCACATTCTCGAGTTAAGTTTCAATTATAAAATTCAAGCTTAGCTCAAGTAGTGACTGTAAACAGTTGACAAAAAAGTTAGATAATGTCTTAAGACTCCATAATGTCTGCATTTATTATTATCAGTCAAGTTTACGCTAACTTAACCCTTTTTAAATAATAAAACTGATTACTAATAATAAACGTAGAAATTATAGAGTTTTAAAACATTGTCTAACTTTTTTTGTCAACATTTTACGATAGTACATGGCCCAAATCAAATAGTGATAAGCAACCAAAGCAAGAAAATAAAGGTTGAAACGCCGCCAGCCTCCTTTTCTTAAGTCATGAGAAGATGAATTTGAAGTAAAACAACCGAGAATCGCAAGCGCAAGAACTTTAGTGACATAAAAAGTTCACGACACGAAATCAATCGCCGTCGCCCGGCTGTGATAATGAAAGTAGAAGTTTCTGTTCGTTTGTGGAAGAGCTGGATCTCGGGCCCGGGCCCAACTAAACCCAACTGCGAACATTGCCGGCTCTTGTTCTAAGTGGCGACCGAAATGGGCAGCGAGAAAACTAGCAGACTGGAGACCGCGCATTCTGTGGTGGTAGAGATGAATGATGGATGAAGACACTAAACACCGATCATCCCGTAGCATTTACCTGTGAAACGTCGAGATGGATTGCGTACAACGAAACACTCAAGACCACGTGATGCCTAGAGCGCTGTTTTAAGGATCCGTATATTGTTGAAGTGATGAGGGTAGTGCCGAAGGACATCCAGCCAGCAGAATGCAACAGTACCGCGAAATATGGCGATGAGAGGGCCAGAAACACTGTTAATGACTAGGACAATGATGGTAAAAAAGCAAACCAGAATCAATCTGGGGAGCACGGGTCAAGTGGTGATTACGAAAACAGCTCAAACAATGTTACCTGACTAAGTACTCGTATGCCAGAATTAATATCAGGCATGCTAAAACAGTCATCTATCACATACATTTTGACTGTTCTTAAAGTTTTGGTTGCATTTTAATTGCCATTTGTCTAGACCAAGAGTGATCAAACAAGGCTCCTGGGCCGAACTGACTTGTACAATGACAAAACGTCTGTATGTCTTACAGCTTGAACGTCTAAACTAAATTGTTTGGCTAAAACTCTATTCTAAAGTTGGTTTTTGTTAATACCAATTCGACCGGCGAAGGGGCAAGTTTGTCCACTCCTGGTCTAGACCATGATATATTTGACCTGACCTTTTGAGTGCCTTACGCAGATTGCAATACATACATATCGTATTATTGGATTTTGAGAAGCGTAAAAAGTAGAAAATTGGTCAATAGGGCACACAAAATGGTTACAGATCTAAGTGTGAAACTGTTAACTTGTCCCGTTTAACTAATTACATATGAGGAAGAAATTAAAATTATTTTGAAGTAAGGACAATAGCTACGATTTTATTAAGATAAAAAAAACAATCTCTGTACTTCTGATTGTTAAGCATCCGACTATCAAGCTAAACGTCAGGGGCTTGATTTCCAGCCGATGTTCTGAAACATTGCACATGAAAAAGTCTGTAAAAATCTTACCCGTGCTCTGAAAAGAGTGTAAACAAGTGGATCTCTTGTGTGTTTGCGATGAATTGCACGTTAAATATCTGTATTAGGGGTTGGAATACTTCCGGGTTCGGTTAAATTCTAGTAGACGTGTAGTGTAGTAGTTATGACCACGATGTCCAAGAGAAACTTAATGGCAGGTACATCTAGATTACGACGAGATATACTAATTGTATTATAAATCATAGAACTTTATTTCTATCGGATGTATAAATTCATCCGCAGTAACGTTAAACATTGTTACAGCGAGATGTTTGTGTACCTGTATAATGCACGTAAATATAAGTTTGAACATTCTGTATAATTAAAGAAATCTACATGATGCAGCTATTTGAGCATTATTAATTATTTCTGCTTATTCTGCAATTACAGCACTTGGTGATTTATGGATATTCATGAGTTAGCGTCGTTGACTTTTGTTGGAACATTACAAACTTAATTGACTGATTCTAAAAGCAATTTTGAATTTAACCAAAGTTTGGAGAATATTGTATTAAAATATCAAGTTTAATAAGAAGTTTTATATTACATTAAATTTTAATATTTTATATTACACAATTTAATATAGGGAACGAGTCACCTTTAACCTTTACTTAAAAAATCAAACTTAAGCTTTCTATGGTCGCATTGATATAAAATATTTAAGATTATAGAAAAGCGGATTTTATTTATTTGTGAATTCTTTTTTATTTTTTTTCCTAGAAACCTTCCTAAATGTTTCGTTTTTTAAATTCTCATATTTTCAGATTTATGTCTTTTTTTAACAGAATCCAATGTTTCGCAATGCATACCCAACACTACCCAAACAAAAAAGACCCAGTTAGTATTTATTTCGCGTTTTTCCAATATTTTTCAAGAAAATATTTCTGTGATTAGTTTAGTTGTAGAAGGAGATCAAAATAGAGTTTAAAGTGATTTTTATATTATATTACGGTTGGATAAAATATGTAAAATTATTCTTAAAACAAATTACTTATGCGATGAAGGCTATTTAGAAATTTTCAAATGCAATTTGTTATTTACGCACGTGTAAGTTGTTGTAAAGCATTTGTCAACATGCTCGTGCTTGCAGAATATTAAAGAAGATTATTTTCAAAGGCATCGGGTTTCTGAAAGGAAGTATTTAATAAGAAAATTACATAAAATTTAAATGTCTCTTAATTCTATTTTTCTGAAGATTCCGATTCGTTTTATTAAATACGTAATATGCTGAATTTCATAACGTTATTGTGGAAATTCTAATAATATTCGTACCAAAGTCTTGTTCTTTTCTTACTTTTGTATCGAAAGGATTTATGAAAAGAAATATTAAGTTTTAAGTTTTTGGGTCACATCTGCAGGAACGGAAAATATTTTATTATTAGGTGAATATACTACATTTATTATAAGTAGGCCTCGGATTTATAAGCATTTTTAAGTGTTTGACGTACAGTAAAACACATACCAAGCTGAATTTACATAGGTTTTCTTCAATGTAGTTATGAGTCGTATATGATCTTGAGAGTGTATACAGTTATGTTCTTTAAATATTTTTATAAAGGAACACATAGTTTGAAATTTATAAATGCTTATAAATCCGAGCCCTAATTATAAGTATATAACCCAGGAAAATCCTTTTTATAGGTTCTAAATCATTAGATTTATTTTTTATTGCTCTTAATGAAATAAATATTTATAGAATTTGTTTGCTCTTATTTATTATTTTAAGAACTAGTTTTTGATATTTCAGTTAGAAAAATCAGCAGCATTAGAATTAGGTTGTCTACCTTTGCCGATTAAGTACATACCAATAACACTCTGGTGGTGATTAGCTAAATAAAGTTGACTAATGTAGAACTCGATGTTTAAAATTCGTTTCTGGCGTTATTTTCACGTTTTTACAGAGCTTGAACTTGTATTCGGGAATGTTATTACTTCCACTAACTAAAAATTAAGTTGGAAACAAACAAAACTCAACCAATTGAAAGTAGATTACATGCAACAAGAAGAAATAGGAAACAGCAAACAGTTAGCCAAGATACACTTTATTTTATTACATAAGCTTTAAACTAAATAACAAATTTAGAATTTAGAATCCATTGTCGTCTGTAGTAATTGCACATTATCTTTCTAAAGAGCTGAGAAGCTACCAGAATTGCTAAAACAAGACCAAATAATGAGATTAGAAATGTTTGTAATGTTTCAAAGTACAAATCAATCAATAAATACAATCGTGTGAACATGTTGAGATCCAAATCCTTGAAAACAATCAAACTGTCATATACAGGGTGTCCCCTATTTTTGAAAAATCAAGTAGGCTTTGACAGATATCAAAAACGTATTTTTAGTGTAGGCTCAGATTTCAACTCGAAACTTTTTGTCTTTCACCTATTGTTAAGTCGATCTGGGGACACCCTGTATATGATAATTCTTTCCTTCAAAAACTTCCTGTCTTGCTCCGCTGAATACTATTTAAGCACGATATGCAATGTTATTTTGGCCGATAATCGGTCTTGAACCTTCACCCTAGCAATGCAGAAAGCTTACAGCGATATACTGCGCAGATCTTCATGCTCATCTGTATCAAAGGGTGACACACCATCAAGTAACCATAGCGACACCATTCCTATGTGCATCCAAAAACCGGAAGTCACTACACCGTTAAAGTCGAAAAGGCCTAGAACGACCTTCCACCTGAAGGCAGAAATTAAACATTGAAATCATCATCATTTTTTTTGGAAGAAGCAGAAGTAGTAAGATCTTGGGTTGTACATTCATTCTCTTAAGATTCGAATCGCATCTACTGACGTTGTTGCCAAGTGCTTGCTCCCTCCTTGTGTGAGCTTCTTTGCATGTAAAGCTCTGGCCATATATGCAATCATCAAGCCCTTTTGTCGGTTTACATTCCTGGAACCCTCTTTATCTCTTGCTTTATCGATTGTGTATTTAGCGAAATCTAGTTGTTTTATCACGCAGCAAATGCATGCCTTAGTCTCGTTGGCATTAAAGAAAATGAAGAAACTATAGGTACCAATATTGTTAGAATCGAGCACAACGGAGAACAAGTTAAGCAACAATTTCAAACTTGCTCGACAAATAGAGATATTTGCCTGAAGTGTGACTATGTTCTCCTATTTTGTGTTCTCTAACCTAGAACAGACTAACTTCGAAACACTTTTTGACAAGTAAGACATGTCCCACTTGCAATGCTTGATTATATCAATTACTCACCTTTTGAAGTTTTTTAATGGCATGCGTTTTTGAATAACATCGCTATCATCAACTCGAAGAGTAAAACGCTTCTAACACCTTTAACAGTTAACACCGCTATATAGAACAATAACTGATGTGTCACATTTGTTTGTTCTTTGAAAAAACGTACAAGATTTTCAACCCTTTGAAGAAGGTAGCTCAGATGCACAAAAACTTGTAAGAAACGGTAGAAATGGAAAACCATACCTTTCTCAAACTGTTCTATTACCAAAAAAAAGAAATAAAATTAGCGGATTGAAAGAGTAGATCTCAATAACAAATCGTTCAACAAGGGTGGTAGACGCAATACTAATGTGGTTGACGTTAACCACTTGCAGGTGATAGCAGTTGCCTGCGTGTGACTGGAGCCATGAAGTTTCTTCGGTATTTCCTTCTGAACCAACCAGGTTATATATGGTGCTCCCTTAACTAGTTCTCCCAAGATTGCAGGGCAAGGGGGTGGCATTTTGATTGAGTCCGAGGAACTGCAGGAAACCAGAAAGCGGCTTCTTTGTTGTTGTTGTTTTCGGTTGCTGCTTCGTAGCTGAGAATATGTTTAAAAGTTAGAATCAAGACCTTCAATTAAGAAGACATCATGTCGTTGGTAGGCGCTTAATTCAGTATCGTGGATAGCACATAACAGTCATTACTGTGGTGGGCAACAAAATCTATAGCATTTTTGTATTTCTAACATTCTACTAGGAAACTCTTTATGGCATGACTGTAACACCCTAAGCTACAGTCAGTTTAATACCACTAAAACGCTTCAGTACCGTGAGATTAACGCTTAAGAATTCAAGGATTCCTACTCGACTCACAAGACCTGTGTTACATGTTACCCGGTCTCTTCTCATCTTCTACCATCTTCTTCTCTTCTCTATTAAGATGGGCTTGCCAGCATTCCAAGATTTGAGTCTCCCTGGATACTACATCGCCCGCTACTCCACGCTAATTGTCAAGCATCTCAACATAATTGCAGTTAGAATCGGCTTTCTGCGTTCAGAAGGTGCAAGATCGACTGCAGTTTTATCCCTACTCCACTTCGGTTGGATTATTTCCACCTACGACAATCAGGAGAATCGCCCAACGGGTAACACGAGATGTGGGGCTGTGGTTCTGGAAAAAACTGTTTTTTCCATTCATCCTTATCCAGTCAACAAAACCACTAACAAGATTACAATCTTTTGCAAATTGGTCTATTTACACTTACTACTGTACTATCTACCACGAGCATTTCCCACAGTATTCTCCAACATCAGCAATTGTCATCGGGCCGCTCAATTGCCTACCACGATTTTATCAAACAGCCAACGTGGCTGAAAACAAGCAAAAGAAGCTTCTAAACAGACCTGCCTTGATAGGAATCTACGATGAACATGATGAGATCACAAAAGAGTTAAGAAACGTAAAATGACTCCATGAGTTTAAGGTTGTTTATTTGAAAGGAATGGTAATGATTGTCATTAGTACTTACTATCTTAAGCAGTGGAATTAGGGGAAGATTGCTCCATTTTCTAGAAAGGGAGGAGGTTCTATTTGCATATGAAAACTTCCTGAAAAACGATGAATACTTTTCTTATGCCTGTTACATTGAGTAATTTTTTTGGATGTTTTAAAATATTGACGACGTCGTTAATTACAGTTTACTAATTATTACCATAGAGGGGCATTGCTTAGCAGTGAATGGACCTGGACTAATAGTTTCTCTAATAGTAATGTAATGTAAATACCTAAACAGTAATTTGAATACTTTTTATCATACTCTTACTTTTATCAATCTTTAAATCTTGTTTTTAACTAAAAAGAAGTTTCTGCTTTCCTAAAGTAGTTTGCCTTTAAACAGTCGATTTTTCCGTTACTTTTCCTGTTTTGGTCGCTTTCCTGCATTGGAAAACGATCTCGGTTGCATTTCTGATTATTATGTTTAGATTTTCAAACATCGATGTGTTTTCTTAAATTCTTGTGTCAAAATAATCAAAAATCTCAGTAACTTTCTCTTTGGTGCGTGATATGACTTTTTCTTAATATGACGGAACAAACTTCTGTCGTTGACATTTGAATTTTTTTGCATTCAGATACAGATTTTAAAATCTCAAAGTTTCAGTTCTCAAAAATATTAATTTTCTTGACAATTTGCATTTTTGGCATTTCGATTATCATCAGCAGCGGAAAGTGAGATAGGAGAAAAAAATCAGAATAATTAGGAACAATACTTTATAATTTTGACGTCCGAAACACAGTTTTAGTTCGATAAGAAACTAACGGGTGTAAAAATCTTTGAAAGTATAGAAGATAGAGAAAATAAAGACTTCTTGTTTCCTTGTCTTGCCTTTTGGTTAAACAAGTGAAAAAGGACATTGTTAAGAAGCTACAATAAAATAAGGTAGTGCCAAGTTATCAACTAAGGTGGTATCAAGACTTAGGAGCGAAAGGAAACTCTCGCATGATTAAATAAATTTATTAAGATAACTATAAAAGTAATAATTACTTATATATCCCCAGAGGGGTATCTCAGTACGACACAGTAGGTAACTGACTCTACTAACTGTCAAACCTTTAGAAAGATTCTTATGGACTCTTAGAGAAATTCCAAGAATCAGTTCTAAGAGAAAAAAACTAAAAGAACTGAAAGACTGGCACAGTATGGGAATGCTATCGTTTATATAGCAAACAAAGTTTGTTTTTCTCAGTAACAAACTCTATGTTGGGTACTTCGATTTACTATTTTAAGCAAAGAGCGCTCCCTTCCTTTTTGCATACTAAGTCTTCTTAAGTACTCTTTATACTTATTTAGTCATACTTTTAAGATGTTTGCCGTCTTTGCGTCTCTTATAGTTTTCAAAAATAGTATGACACTTGCGTGCTACACCCTGTACATTTACATTTAAAGAAAAATCTTAAATGTTATCTGAGTTTACAAAAGTCTGAATATTTTTTAAAACTAAATACTTAATTAGCACCCTGAATTAAAGCTACTTAGTACTTGTATTTAGTCCATCTTGGTGAATGCATAAAGCAGTGAAACTATAAATATACCTTAGCTACTGCCGTCAATATTTATCCTTCATTTTGAAAGCACTTATAGCATGTTTAGCAATCAATCCATCTATTTATTTACTCGTTAAGATTTCAACCATTCTACAGGATATTTCTGTACAACAAAGAGAAAATAATTTTAGAATTTATTAAATAGATTCCAACGTACAATACCCCCCAATTTTGTTGCGATTCTTTCTTTCATCCGAATGAACCAGTTAGATATAATCGAATTCATTTTGCTAAATTCACCCTAACTTCAAGAATTTACGCAGTCTGTAGTTTTAGATAGTATCAGAAAGATTAACGTCTAACCTTGAACTTTCAACTTTTCCTGTTCATTAAAGAAACTCCATTGCCAAATAATCCCTTCCAATACATTTTATATAAATTATCACGTTTGCATCAGTGTTTCAGCATGAAAGTTTGAAAGACAATTGAGAAAACACTAACGTAGTCTTTCGAATAGTAACAATAAAACAATTCAATATGAAACCTAAAATCATTTTTTGTTTTCTCCTACAGGCAGTCACGGAATAGGAAATTTATGTTTGGTAAATGCGTGGGTGGATATGAAATTTTCTTGTATTGCACATTCTCTGTGGTACAAACACTGAGAAACTGTTTTTATTTTTTATGAAAATATATTTGGTATTTTCTTTAGGATATTGGGCTTTCCTTGTTCTTCGTATATTTTCAACTCAAAAAATGATAAGGAAATAATAACACGTACAGTGGCGTTGACTCTTGATATTTTTTGCCTTCTCTTCACTTTATATTTAAATTTGAGTGTACTCGAATTACTTATACGAAACCGTAATGTAAAGTTCAGGGTTTTTGAATGACTTAATCCAATTTAAAGTTTCTGCAGACGAAGATGCATACGTGTTTAAGTTTTTCTTTTGTTATGCATAAAAAAAACTTTTAACAAACTTTGTAATTCGCGTATAACCTAATTCTCTCACAAAATCCTTTAATAATTCTGAAGGGTTTTAAAAGAATGCGTTCGCATTAAATCTAAGGATCAGAAAGCTTTTTCACCTAAAACCTCTGTAAACTGAAAATTTGTAGAAAAAGGGTATTATCTACTTGAACTGATTGAGTTGTGGTAATATCAGGATGATTACTATGCGTATTCGGTGCGTTCCCGCATAATCGGAAGTGTATAACTCAAATAAAGAGGGTTAACGAACTCCCTTTTCTTCCTTGTTCGTCCTTCAGGCTCGCACAATGCGCCTCTGGGCCAGAAAGCAATGATTAATAGCTTGCCGATATCGTCAAGGCGCAGGGCCGAAATATTTCTTCCGAATTTCACTTGTACATTACCCAAAAATATGCCAGTATATATCATGTTTTTGTGTATTTTATTATGTGGAAACCGAACATGTTATATACTATTGTCGAGTTTATTTTGTGGAGCATTGGGTTGGGGGTTTATTTGCTCTATGTACACATGTACGTAAATCCGGTTCGGTAAATATACAATATGGAAGTTTTTAAGCATCGACGAGTAAACAGAATTTAAATTTAAGTAAAGCATCACTGATTTTAATCGAGTTATATTTTGATTTCCCCTGTGTTGAAAAGCGATGATAATGGTTGTTTGAATACTTTATGGAGCTTTCTAATTTTTACCTTCATTTTATTTAAACATGAACAAAAAAAGGGTTGATATACCTACTAATTTACTAAATTAAAGTGTGCTTTGACAGAAGATTATAAAAGGTAAGATTTGAATTCATAATAATTTAAATTGGTCAATAGCAAAAATAGCTTTCATTTAAAACTTTCAACATATAATTATCGAAATATTAAAAATTAGAACTCTTAGGTTCTTTTACCTGATCTTCTTCTAAAGGACCATTTAATTGTTTATAAGTATGGCACATTAATTAGTCATTAGATGAAATAAGTATAAAATTAAACAATTAAGTTTTATTAATTATCAAAAATAAATACGTTCCTCGTCTCCATAATATTATTATTGAAGGTCGTGAAGATTAGGTAACAAGCAACATGCACAATACAACATTAAAAATTGTGTCAATAAAATGTTCTAATCCGGAATGATGACGGTAAAACGGACGGTATTTTAACGTAACCTTAACTTTAATTTATTGATTATGCAAGTCAATCTAGATTTAACCCGCAGCACTTAAGAGTTTATTTTTGACCTGTCCGCTTATAGTAGTATCAAACTTTGATTTTTTTCACTATTTTTGGAAAAGTAAATTTATTGTACTTTGAGCAGATTATGCATAAGATTCGGATCTTGAGATCAACATAAAGCAGACGTTAATAAAAGAGCATCACATAGTTAGCATTTTTGTTGTTCAGTCAGATTAAATTATTGTCATTTAAAGTAAGAAATTCAAAGAATAACAATTCTCAATACAAGACACCAGAAAACTTTATTTAAACACCAGTGTATGTATACTCAGGGGTATAATAAAATCTGGAGTTTCATGCATCAGAGTACATCTTGTTATAACCATTTAACGGGCGTTTCCTAAAAATTTGGACCGAAATGAAAATCACGTCGTAACATTATTTAGCCATTTGGTAAGATCTAGTTGATTTTGGTAGATAAAGTAGGTACTTGTTGTTTTGAACTGCCACCCGTTGAGTTGTCAGTTCTCTTGAAGATTTTAAATAATGAGTTCGAAAGAATTAGAGTTCCGAAGTCGTGTGTACAAGTTTTATAAAGAAAATAGAGCTCTTGGCAAATTGTACGCTTATAAACACTTTTCGTAGGAAAATGTATCTAAGTCGACAATCTACAATATTATCCAACGTTTTGAGAAAGGATTGACTGTTGACAGAACAAATAGTTTTGGTCGCAAAGCTGTGAAAATTACACCATAGAAACTTAGGCAAATTGAAAATCTCTTTGAAAACAATCACTTTATTCCACTACGTACAGTCGCAAGAAAATATGATGTAAGTCCTGGTTATTTATGTAAAACACTTAAGAAGAAGACGAATTTAAGGTACCATAAAAAACAAAGCGATCAGATAAACAAATTGCTCTTGCAAAGCCAAAATGCAATCGCTCGTTGCACAAATTTCACCATCATGATTTCATTTTGGATGACGAGTCGTATTTGACTTCATCTTACTCGACTATTAACGGGAACGATGGATTCTACTCCAGTAATGTTTCTTTCACCCCTGCTAACGTAAAATTTGCAACAAAAGCAAAATTTGAAGGAAAAATTTTCGTTTGGATAACCATCGGCCCAAAAGAAATGAGTTCTCCTTTGATTCGCAAATGTGGTTTTGCAATCAACTCTTCATCCTATTTAAATTATTGTATTCGGCGTAGACTGATTCCTTACATTCGTAAAAATTAGAAAAAAAAACGAATATGTGTTTTGGCCTGATCTTACTAGCTCGCATTATGCCAAGATTGTGACCGATGGTTTGAAGAATGAAAACATCAAGTTTGTCCAAAAGGAGGATTATATTCATACTGAAGCTCGTCCGATCGAAGACTTTTGGTCACTTTTGAAAGGAAAGATGTATAATAAAGGCTGGCGAGCTGCAAATGTTGACCAGCTAATTAGTCGTATTAAGTACTGTTTAGGAAAAATTGACCAAGATGTTACACGAAGACTAGCAGAATCCATTAAGAAAAGAATTGATGTTATCCGGCAAAAAGGAGTATTAGAAAGCCGCTAGTTTTTTTGTAATATATCTTAGTTGTAGTAATTAAAAATACATTAAATAATCTTTGTTTTCTTTATCAGAGGTATTTTAATTTTAAATAGAATATCAGTCCAGATTTTTAGGAAACACCCGGAATTCCAAAAATAGTATATTTGTTGATGGATTATATTCATACTTATAATTCTTCACAGAACAGTTTTGAAGACACATATTGAAGACAGTTTGATTCAGCAATTCTTGAAGGCGCTGATTTACTTACAGCAGTAATTTTCATACTTTTTTGGTATACGCCTCTTTTAACTAATCAGTTGAACACTGCTACAAATAATACCATTTTCATGTTAAATCTTACATACCTATTTAAACGAGATTGTAGCTATTTTTGCTGAAAAACTTGCTACATTAATAAAGCGTTGAAAAACCAGAAGAAAAGTATAAGTCAAATCTTGGAGTGTAAATTTCATTTGTGGTAAAGAATTTCTTTCTTTTTTTATTTTCTTTATTTCTTGGAAACTTCGACGCGGCATTTAGCAAAGCGCTTGCTGTCGCTTAGCCGCCTAGACAAACAATTAATCTCCCCCTTTCTAGTTTTACCACTTATGCCGACAACAGTTTTGGCGCGAATGAGAACCCTCATCACGATGTACTTAGCCTGCCTTAAAATTTTCCATTCGAGATAGAGTTCGCTTTGTATTTATTTGTTCGCGTACGGTCGTGAATCGGTCTTTGATTCGTGCTTGCGGCGTGTTAGTGGACGGGGCTTACAGTCTCGAGACAGGTTTGCGTGAGAAAAAAGACGCGCGAAAAGTAGAGAATCTTAGCTTGGCGATCAACAAGGCCGCTTCGACCGCAGGGCCGACCCCCGTTCCGGGCTTCGCTCTTCTTTTAAATTTCTCGCATCGTGAGTGTTTCCGAAAGCTGGTTTTGGAAATACAGTAACGACTCCTTGATCGGATTAAACAATTTCGGAGTTCACGTGTAGTGGGAAAAATTTTTCTGTTGATTTCCGTCTCGTTATCTCCGTATCATAAAATAGTTACTGACCATATAGTTGGAATCGTATTGTTACAGCAATCTGAGTGGAATTTTGCCGATGTTTACAGTATATTTTACCGTCCTGTGAAGGAATTGAAAACTTTTCGTCTCGTTTTTAAAGACATTTTCAGTGTTGATCACAAAGTCAGCTAAGATCTTTCGTTATTTTTGGTATATCTTTACCTGACTTCTAGTAGTGAAGATATCATTTATTTTTGTGTATAAAGATTATAAAGAATACTTTCAGTCCGCACAACGAGAGAAATGCTGCAGTTCTATAATGTTTTTAATATGTTAAATTATAGAGCCGATGTAGGTTCCTCGGTAAGTAGAAAGAGTACAATTTAACATCAGAACATGATTTCTAAGTTTTGAAATACAGGGTGTTTGTCGATGTGTACATCGTTTAGCGTTACTGACTCCTGGCGCCCTTTGACCTTGACATCTTTAATTTTGAGTTGAATTTCTTTGAGCTCGAACAGAGTCTTTTCAGATTTTAAGGTAAGTTCATCTTGAACCCTGCCCTTTTACGATTTAGAGACGGGAATAGGCCTCTTTTTCAGGTTTTTCTCGTTACAATTGTTTTTTTTTCTTATTTTAACCATAAAACAATCTTAAGAAACGAAAGTAAGTGACATTCTGTAACGGGTAAAACCTAGACAAGAGGCCTAATACCCGTACAGAGGGTCGGTAGGTGTTATAGTCCTGTAGCTCGAAGTCGAAGACGGGCGTGGTTCAAGATGAACTTACCTCAAAACCTGTAAAATGATTTGCTTAAGCTCAGAGAAGCGTAAATCGTATCTAAAGATGTTAACCAAAAGGGCGCCAGAAGCTACAAATCAAAGGAACAATGTATCGGCCAACGTAGCTTCTCGTCGACCAGCACCCTGTATACAAGTACCTAAAAGACCAACACTCTGTATATAAGTGCATTTATCACATCCACGAAAGGTACAGTATAATCACAGATTAGATAAAGGTCAGATATTTCACTCTCTATACCACCAATGTTCCAATTTTTTGTCTGTGCGCATTTACCTTTGCAGTTCTGAGAATTTACCACGCCTACTCTTTTACGGGCGTTTTGTAAATTAAGTGGCGTGGTACATTTTAAAAGAACATGCTTGCGCAGATAGAGAGAGAGAAAGAGAGAGGATTGGTCTTTCGTTCTTTAAATACCAGATTTCCAACGGAGAAACCAAGGTATCCTCGATGAACTACGTTTTATTCACACAATCTGAAGCACGGTCGCTCCTTGATACGGTCCCAGCAGGGCCGGTTCAAATGAACTCAAACTTACAACGAACAATAAAATGCCGTAGGACAATTCCTCCACACGTTTGCAAATATTTTTAATAATCCGTTCAGTTGAACGTAAGTTGAAAACCCGGAACCACTTTTTACAAGGTTTTTCCACAAAAACAAAGATTGTTCATCACAAAAACAAAATTTGCAAAGTGCCTTCTGCACTACAGAAACGACCGTCTTCTTTACTCGAAGATCAAGACGAGAATCCCGGTCAGGACCAATGGGCGATCCCAACCCACTTAGTGAAAATGAAACGTGCTTAAAAGATTAAGTAAAGTTTGATTTAAGCTGCAAAGGGAATAATTAGAAATATAGGCATGCTTACAAGCGGAAAGTCCCCCAGTCATTCAATTGTAGTATAATTCGCTCTTCAGTTACATCATAAATGACTAAATTTCCACGAAGCACATCTGTCTGTGGCACCAGAAATCCTGCGTCTTTTACTCTGAAAGGTACGTACCAGCAATAAAATGTAGAAAAATGGCATCTGAATAAAATTTAGCTAACCTTGAAAGAATAATTTCGACAACGCAAGAAATTTAATGGGCGTTTTAGAAAGAATAAAATAATAAATACATGCTAAAATTAATGCATTTAAACGAAATTTAAAACAAAATACGGACATATATGCAATGTTATAACATAACATTACAATTCTTCGCGAGGAAACAAGTCTCAGCTGTCAGATTTCAATATACGACGAACATAAAGTTAAACGACGAAAAGGAAACTAGGAGCAATAATTAAATTGGAAAAGTTCGTTAACCCTAATTGACTTCAAAATTTGTAGAAACTAAAGAATGGAGTCAACCTCTCGGTATAAACTTATCGCGCCCAGCCAGCTCTTCAGACGACAGAAAACTATCAAAAGATAGAAAACCACACGGAAAGTACAGACTGAGCAACCACATGGAACGGTTGCAAAAAGTGACCGTTACAAAATCTTCAATCTGATGACTTTACAACCAGGAGTTCTAAGATGGCTAGATCATCTTGTTGGGAGTCTTTCTGCAAAGAAGATTAGAAAAAATGAGACGTCGTTTGGCAAGTCTACGAGAAATAGCCAAAAACAAGCTACAATACGGCATAAAAAACACCGAGATGGTTTATCGAGTTAATAAAGTACTCAGGACTGTTGTCTAAGGAAGTTAAGGAACAATATATAACTAAACGCATGTGCAGCAACTATAATCAGTGAAAGAATCTAAAAACCCTGGCTCTATTATATTTAGTATGACTATAATATTCAAGATATAAGATCGATATTTGTATAGGAGGCAGAGATACTAGAGGTATTGAAAGAAAGTTCGGAGAAAAATGAATGTTTGTGATTGTTGTTCTTATGCAACAGTTATTTCTACATAATATTTTCTTTATGCTCTGCTATTTTTAATATTAGCTCGGAAGAATTTAATTCGATACCATGTATAATAGCCGAGATTAAACAACAGAAACTCGTAGGTATTTAAATACTAGTGTTGATTAATTTTGAGAAATCTCTTCCATTGTGTTATTAACACAATTTTAACTATCAACATAAACACTCCTTCCTTCTATACGTCTATACCTTTTTATATTATGTGGTTCGACGAAGGAAAGCTTTTGTATGTTTCTGCAATATTAAAGGGTCTCAACCAAACAGGTGAACCCATCGCTTATTCATTTCTTAAAAATTGATTCTTTTGTTTCTTTAGAAACATAAAAGATTGCAAGAATGCTTTGTTGCTTAAAGAATTAATAACGTTCATGTACCCCACAGCGGGAAATATAAAAAATCATTTTATTGCCCAATTTTTATTTAAACGAAAATCACTTACCTGTCAAGATAAATGCAACATTCATATATTTATACAGACATAAATTAAACATGTATTAATAAAAACGTTATGCAGTGTAGGGTAACATGTAATACATACATAAAACAACCGTAGGATGTTGTTTATGATACCCGTTTGTCATGCTTAGTATTTTATATTTGTGTGTCATTTTTTACGAGCAATTAACAATTAAATTAAATCATTAAATTTGTGTATTGTTTAAAGTATATATTTTATTTATTTGTTTATGTTTATCTTTTATTAACTATAAATCTTTCATAAATAACAATCTTACCTGTGGTACTATTTTACAAAATGTGTATTTCATGTAGCTTTCACAATATCGTTAAGAGGAAAGAAATATGTAACATAAAAATGCTTTTTTTATATGGAGCAAAAATTATTTTATCCTAAATATACCCTACAATATTTCAAAATTAGTATTTTGTCGGCGAAATCTTTTATATTTCTTCAGAAATATTTATAGTTTGATCATATCAAAGATTTCTTCCATTTAATCATAAAATTGCTTAAATACTTTTTTCCTTTTAATTTAGATTTTCTTATACTCACGAGTTGTTTAGTGACGACTTTTTTAAAATAAAATCTTCAAAATATATTTCCTCTAATTTACATTACCTAATTATAAAATTTTAAATAAACTCATTAATTATAAAGGCTATAGTGGAGCTGCTTCAGAGGTTTTTTTTTAGATTTAGATGTAGTCGTGATCTGACAAATTGAATTCTGCAAACGTCTTGATTTTTAGAATTTGCATTAATATTTTATTTTGCACATTTTTGTTGTTTTTTTCCAATTTATAATCCTCGGCAGACTTCTTTCTGCAATTTGCAGTTTAAAGGTTCGTTAACATTGCCTTTTTACTAAAATATTCTTGAACAAATAGACAAGGTTAAAGTTATATTTTCATAAAAGTGAAATGACAATAGGCTGGTAGCAAGCCATTACTGCATAAGAAGCTTTAAGAACGTTTTGTACAGTCATCATTGACAGTTTTGTCACCTTGATGCGATTAAAACCAAGAATTCCTTATAATAATCCATTGTTCCTTCTGTTCTTTTCGGCTCTTTTTGGCTTTGTAGGAAACTATAATTTTGCAAAAACGAAATTGGTCAGCATTATTAACGGGCATAAACGGAAAGTACAAACACAATCAGTTTCAGATTGGAAAACACGTCCACATTTCTTTTGGCATACTATCCTACAAAGAATATCAAAATCACTTTTACCTAAACTAATTAAGGTTTGAACGAATTTAGAAAATTCTTCAAAAACACAACCTTCTGCCACCACCCAAATTGTTGACAAAATGTGATAAGCGTTATAAGCTTTTAACAGCCGAAATCTTAGTTTTGTTCGTAAAACTAATAAATGGTTTTTTGTCAGAAAATACACATTGTAAGTGGCGTTATCCTGGATTGCATTTTGCCACCTTCTTACTACTTATTTATCTTTTATTTTTTACTTTATCTTCTATCGTACTTCTGTGAGTACAGGTTCAAGATGCTGGTGATTGAACGAGGTCGAATGAAGGTATGGTTCCGAATGTAGAAAATCAAGCTTAAACCAAGAAACAACACAAATACCTACTGCTATTATCCAGCCGGCATGGGAAACGACCCATCTTGGACTTTCTTGCTCAGTCACTTACTTGGGTTTCATCTCACACTGAGATTTGAACGACAAGCACAGCTGACACATCTTAGACTGTCATTCATGGACCCTCATCTACATATAGAAAACCTTGATCATTGACGTAATCGATCACTGATTCCCCGAAAAAGTTCGAGAGAATTGTTGATCTGTAGGTACGCAAACAGAGGAACAAAGATAACGTCTTCTAGATTCTTCCGGTTTGACATCCAATTTCCAAACAAACATTGGAGAAAAAGGTTGTTCTCAGCTAATACTCATTTCCATGACGACCGAACAGTTACCTTAACAACCAAAAGTCCAATACAAATTAACAGAAACGCAGCCAACGCCATCACCGACCACAGTTTTCAAACTACTAAAGTTTTAATGTTACAACGCACACCTATCAGAAGATATCAGTATTTCGATTATCACCAAATAAATCACCAAATAAGTGTCATTCAATACATGTATCGAATTTACAGCTGAAATACTGAATCCACCTACCGGTTATCACCTAACCAGTGCGCTAGTATAATAGTGTAGGCGTCAACTGGTGGTATTGTTGACTCCTTAATTAATTCACCGCTACAATCTTCTGTCACTTTTCGCCATTCGCGGAGCATCTGAAAACCATAAAACACTGTTATAAAATACCACTTAATACTGTCCTGTTACAAGCATAACTATGGTTTCTAGCACCAGTGACAAAATTTAACCTTGACACCCCTTTTGTTTTATTAAAAATGTAAGTGAAAGGCGAAGTCCGACCATAGGCCATTTATCGCTATTAAGAAAGATAATTAACTAGAATACGTCGTCATTTTGAAAATATTTCTGATTTTTTTTCCTCTGTCAGTTTGTGCTAGATGTAACCAGGTGCTTTTCCACTAAGTCGGCACCTACTTTAGAACATTATGATTTTTACTATTTTGGAAATTATTTCTTCTGAAGAATATTCCGCTCGGTGGATCCGACGTCTGTGGCTTCCGCCACCTCGCCTTTGCCATTTGCTAGTTACGATGCTACTGCCTCCTCTCATACTCCACAAACTGGACACCAACATGTTATCGGGCTACAGTCAAAGGAATATCTGTGTGTGTTGCTCGTCTGTCTCCTACATATTCAATCTATAATATCTGAACACTTGCCGAAGACAACCGGCTAACCGTCCAAGAATACACTCGCTTTCGGCCAGAAATGATAGCGGGATCTAGAAAGTATTGGTCTTGACGATGAACGCGGAATGCACATTACGAGGATATTAGAACAGTCGAAAACGAGGCTGGCTGCAGGAGCTAGAGCGTTCTGTGCCGGAGGGTGCAAGTCATTGTATCAAGTCTTCCTAAGAATCTTTAACTTTTTAAAGCTATTTAAAGAATTTCTATTATTACTGCACGCGGCTACAACTGTTTCCACTCCAATGGGGATAAAAGAAGAGGAGCGTTTTAAGGATAAGAGCCGGTGTGACCGAGTTGAATGATGATGCACGGCATTGATGCATAATGGTGGGTGAAACCATGTTCGTGTCCTCTGAAGCTAGCATTTGTCTTTCGAATATCTGTACGCGCGGAGGCAACAGCAACTCAGCTCAAAGAATTGATGGCGAAACTACATAAATAAAAGCTCTTTCTATGCAGAAAAATATAATTTAGAACAATTTACAGCATTTCTGTTTATTCAGTAAAATGAAAAAGTACTGAACAGTAGGTGTAGTAAAATTTCGCAAAGTGTTTTAAAAGCTTTTTTATAACTAAAGTAGGAATTTTCATTTACACTTAAATACTCAGTGACCACTTTACGGGTTAAAGATGCACTCTAGATAAAGCAAAAGGCATGTGTGGTGTAGAATTAGATCTAGATGTATTTTCTTCTGGAGTTTGTGAGTCAAATTCTTTATCTTTTGTTTAAGGTGAACTATAATCATAAGAAATGTCTGAACACACTTCTGTTTAGGGGAATCCAAGACGCTCTATTATACCTTACTAAGAATGCAACTAACTGATATGCCATTTGGTTAAGAACTGAAATTGTTTTGGTGAACACTCTACTCGCCACTCTTTTTTTAAGTCAGGCAACTTTAATTCTGAAAATTCTAAATTTTTACATAAATCTTTGCCTATGTTCCGTCTTCCGTGGTGCACGCGGTATACTTAGGGACACCCTATATATGCGGGAGGTATAATAGTCAAGATTTCTACGTCTTTTATTGGTCATTGATTGATAATTTATAGTTTGGTAAATTTATTTAAAAAATTATCATAATATTCAGCAAATACATGATGATGTATTCGAAATGTTGTCAATATTATGGAATCTTCGCAGAAAGGGATATTACGTGTGCAACCCTGTGATCATAATACGAATAAAAAAATTCTTCAAAAGTTTTTTTCTAAGATAATCCTCTATCTTATATTGTAACTTATTGCATTAACAAAAAATAAGATCTAAAAGTTTCCAAAATATCGTTGTAAATTTATAACCTTAGAAAAAATGTTGTTTTAAGTTTTTTTTTATGTTACTCTTAGACAGAATCGTCAACTTTTTTATATCTTATTTATGAAAAGTTCAGAAAAGTTAGACATAACCTTAAAATATTATACCCAAAATGGTCGTATTGGATACTTTTGAATCAAAATACACTTTGCGGATACCCCAGTTAATATTCACGTTTTTCATTTGGTTATTTATTTTATTTTTTGTTGTGCACAGACCTTTTAACATTCTTGTTATAACAGTAACTTTATTAGTTTATAAAAGAACTAAATTTCCAACCGAAAACAACATTTTGTTCTCATTATTTCTGATTTATTAAATTCCAAATATGGTAAATTTGTGTTACTAAAAACCTTTAAATGCAATACTTTATAAAATTAAAAGCAACAGTTGCATGTATTACTATAAAATGCAGTAAAAAAAAGCGAACTTAACCATAAAACCAGTTGGCAGTAAATCTTCTAAGAAACGTTAACTTTTGCACTTTTATCCGTCCTTAATTGGTGTGCACTGATTAAAATTGTTCAAATTCTTTGGTGGTGTATGTTAAGAATTCATTTGGGATCGACAATCACGCCATGGCGGGCGGTTAAATAAAATTTTAACTTATCGGGATAATAAAATGTTTGCGTGGTCATATATGGATGTAATTATTTTATTATTTATTAGGGCCTTTTTTAGCGAAAGCAAGAAAAAACAATTTTCTCTGGAAATAAAAACGGGCAAATCACATAAAACGGATTTTTATATAAACAAACAAAAATTACAATGAATATGACATTATGAGCGTATAAACCAGAAAAAAAGAAACATCAGAAAATCCAATTTCCTCCTCTCATAAACTCAAATTTATACATCTCGGACTATCTGTTTTGATTTCTCTTGTTTATAACAAAACAGCTTTTTTTGTGGAGTTTAAAATTTATTTAAATGGAATTATACATCCTTTTTTCTTTTCTCAAAAATAACTTTATTTCCGCTTGTCATTTCAACAAGCGTGTAAGACAACCTGAAAAACCCAGAAACGCGGTCTAATATAATATTTTTAATCTTGTCAACCTCAATGTAATTATTTGCTGGTCTGGAACACCTGATACAAGTTAGCACCGTGCTCACATACAAAATCAATTATAAAAGATTTTATGCATGTCTTATACGGTACGGGTTTAATTAAAAACGCTTTTGCTAATTTGAAGTCTTTTGACGGCGTATTTTTTGTTGAATAAACGAAAAGGGGGACCACTGCTGAAATGTGTAATAAATAACCTTAAATGAAAAATATTTAGGTGCGCCTTGGAAGTGATCACATAAAATGGATAATCTCAATTATAATAAGAAGAATGGCATCTGGAATCTTGTCAGTCTTGATGGATCCACGACTTAACCACATCCGTTATCCAATTATGTCCTTTAATAAATGGCAGCAGTTACTGGGAAGGTATTTTTTGTTACAAACTGAGACTACTTCTTGTGTAAAGATGATAATCAATTCCATTCTTTTATACTGAAGAATTATTACGCCCAGATAATTGCCGAAGTAATTTTTTGACTTTTTTGTATTATAATTTGAGTTTTATAAAATGATTAAGTGCAGTAATTACTGATATCGTATAAAATGGCTTTTGGATTACCATAAAAGCTTAATTTTTCCTGAAAGTGAACAAAATAAACGATTAACTTTAATCTCAATTATCTATCAAAAATTTAACTGATACTTTTGTGGTTTTTACAATACTTGCCCTAAAATTCCTTTTCCGCATAACGGTTCTTGTTTATATCCTTTTGGTATCCAAAAATAAAATTTCTTATCGTTTTCCTAAGTTACTTTGTGATTATGATACACTGGGTGTAGCATACATGTGCATCACAAAAGTACTAAATTAAATCTAACCATAAATGCGAATATCTTTAGACTTTTATAATAATTGTAAGTTTTTGCTTACTAGAAGCTTTTTTGTCTCATTTCCATGCTCATCAAAAAGCTGCTAACAAAGACTAAACTGTCCAAAATCAACGTATGGTTCAAAGTTAATCTTTGTAAGACAGAAGCCGGTTGAAGGTTAAAGAGCGATCTTTGTAGGTTTTCCAAAACACTTTTTTTCTACAACGTACTCGATTATATTCCGATCAACTTTAGAAGTGAACGGATCAGTTTCTAAACTGCGATTAAAGTTTGTCCAAATCATAATGAATTTAGTTACCAGTCTGAGACTTACGGAATATCAGTTTTTGTGCCAGCTGTTTCACTTCTTGCTATTGTTGAAGATAATTTTCTTTCATTGTTTGTCTTGGTAATGATGCCTAAGAGTATTAGTAAAGAGGCATATTGGAAACAGTTTGAAAATACTTTAGCTGTCTCTACGGAAATTGTTAGATTTTGCAAAAAAAAGTATTTTTGTGCACTAGTTAAGCAGAATGTAAGTAATTCATATTTAAAAGTTTGCGATATTCGTCATGAATTTTTGTCATTGACACTAGAAAAATCAAATTTGAATGCCTCATTCATTTCTTCCTATTATATAAAAATCTTTAACCGTATTTGGGCCATGGTCTAGAACCAATATTGCTTACACTAGATTCTCAATTCTAGGAAACTTCGCTTCGTAAATATTTTGCCCAACAAGCAAATAAGTTAATTACAAAATTAGACTTTTCATTGGAAGGTGCCATAAAGAGTTGCTAGTACTGATGTGAATGAGCAGTAAAACAGTGTTAAGAGCAGTTTTGGTCAAAGACTACCCGATACAAACCGTGCTGGTTAAAATTGAATTTACCAAAATTAAATTACAAATCTTGAATTGAACTGGAGCCGTGGAATGCCGGAGTGACACGTGAACGTTAAAAATTTTATTGTAACTTTTATGTACCGTCATCAGTTGACTAGAAATATTCAAACTATGGTATTTTACATTAATTAGAACCCATAATAGATTAAATAGTTACCTATTATTTACTTTCATGAGAAAACCTGAAAGGTTAGTATATAGACATTAAAACGAGATCCCGGTCAATTTTAACCATTTTTGAACGGTTTGAACCAATTTTGACCACTGGCCCAGCCAACACTACTCACGTTAAGAAATAAGTTAGCAACTTGTTCGACCTTTTCTGTAAGTGATGCTTTGAAATACTATCACGGCAAAAAACCCGGGGCACCACACAGGTTTTAAAGTTACCCCTTGTAAATCTGTCTTTCAGTTTACGTAAAACTATTATGTAAGTAAGTACCTCATTAATTAATTAGTACGCGTAATTCAAGTGGTATAGATGTATAGTTTTGAAAAATATAAAGTTCGATGTATTAAAGTTGTGCCAAATCTAACTCTTTTAGAATTAAGACTAGAACTGTAACCGGAATCAAGAGAAAACTAAGATTTCCGCCTTTCAACTTTACATTGAAGGGGTACTTAAACTTTTTCTAAAATCTTTCACGAATTCGTCAGAACACGTTGTTCACTTGTCCTATATATTTTTTACTGACCACATTGCAATTGACTGCATAGCGCATACGGCGTGAATCTCTGAATTAAATTGATTTAATAAAAAACTTGTTTCTTCTAAATAATTTTTGTAGTTGGTTGCATACGCATGCTCATGTATGTACCTAGAGGGAACTCTACTAGATCAGCAATGCATGGAAGCTTGTGTGACGTAACCTGCGATATTTAACGTACTTAATAGGCTGTGACATTTAACGGATCTATGAAGTAGAGATGCAACGGATATCCGGCGTATTCGGCCATTTTTAGATCTATGGTGATCAAAATGAAACGTTATATAGGAAACTTAAACAACTTAAACAAACTTTGTTAAAATAAAATTTTTCTTTGCGGACATTTGGCAGCTTGACGATCTACTTGCCTCTTTTTCGTAACACACCTACAATACATCATGAATGGCATTTTTTTGACGAATATTCATCGCTGCTACTGTCATTACCTAAATAATTTTTAAGAGCCTCTAGCAGTATAATGTATGGTAAGCGTGTTTGTTTGTTTTGTTTGTTGTTCGTATTACATGTACTAAATGTTGTAATTTCTGCTGCTTACTAACTAATTTGAAGATCAGAAAGTATAGCTTTGATTAGATATCTGGCTCTTTGGACCAAGCTTAGCGGAATATACGGCTAAATCGCTATCCGTTGCATATTTACTGAAAAGCTGCCAATCAAGACAAGATCATCGACAAATCAACACACTTAAGACTTAAAGTTCTTTGTTGGTTTCGGTTTCTCCTTTTATTTCAAACAAAATATCAGAATAAATTCAATAAGGAATATCCACGACATAGGCCAATAAACAATTTTTTACACGACCGTTTGTAAAGTTGGCGGTTTACAACTCGTTGTCAATTATAAACATTTGCAATGAATTTGCCGTATCGATGTTATAAAGGCGTATCGATGTTATAATTAAATCATTACATCTTGGACAAATTCATTTCTTAATTTACTGTCAATGGTTTTTCTTTATTATTTTCTTTAAAATTCGGTTGTGCAAAAAATATTGTATATAACTCGAGTGTAAATAGTCGTTTTTAAACTCGTAGGGTTTATGGTACTCGCTCGTCGCTCGTGTTACAAACTTCTTACTCGTTTAAAAACGTCAACTTTACACTCTTGTTGTATAAATGACTATTAAGTATAAGCATTTTGTAATATTAGTCTTTAGTGCTTATTCCTCAATTCTTACAGAAATCATCTTCCCCCAAATATATATTTCTTTGCTTGTTTAAGAAACACTACCGTTCACTCGAAATGGCAGAGAATATCAACTTGCAGAACATTGATTTTTCTACATCTTTGAGTTTGGAAAATCTAATGGTAAAAACATGATTCAATTCGCCTTTGATTTTAACGCCCATGGCTCATAAATTATGACAAAACTGCTTTTCTTGTTTTATATAATAAAAGATATCAACGATTTCGGTTGCAAAATATACTCCGAAAATTAAGCTGCGTATAAGGAAATAGTATTAGGCAATTACTAGAAAACATGAAGTTAGACAAAAAGAAATAACTAAGTATATTTCTGTAAAACGGGAATATCTTAGGTTAGATTTAGGTGACCGATCGGCCCAATTTCCTGTTCTCTATTTTCCAATCGACCAAACTTTTCGGGCTGGTTCAATTTTTGGCATTGATCGGTAGTCTGACTTAACGTAGGTCTATTTTTGTTTACTGGGTTGTTTAAGTACTTTGAGCAAACAAAAAAGTATTTTCTGGTTATTAGCGATTTCCTTTGAGAAGTCGGTTACCTTCAATTATTTCTCTAATACCAAAATGAAAGCAGCCATCTATTTTGTTTTCGGTCTAATACCCTTAGAACACTAATATACCTATTAGTAGTAGTTCATGTTGAAATCTGGAGAAAGAACGGTTAGGTTACTGGGCAGTCTGTCTCGTTACAAAATTTAGATTTTGGCAACCGACTCTAGCAAGCTTTGGATTTTTCTGATCCACATTGAACTTTTCCAGTCGACCAAGCCAGTTAAGCTTTTGGCATCGAAGCCGATTGGCGATCCGATTGTACTGTTTACATGAGTGACGAGTTTGAGAAACTTTGACCTCTAATACAGCGATCTGTTTTACTTTTGATTTAATATCTTTAGTGGTAGTAATTCATAGAGGAATTTTGAAAATTGAAGTTTCGAATTTTAAAAACCTTGACCTTTTTTTCTAATAACATTTTGTTTTTTGCTTTAATGCCTTTTAAAACATTAACGTATGTAATAGTTGATGGTGGAATTTTACGAAAAAGAATTTTTGACCGTTAGATGACGCAGTCTGCTTCATTGAAAAGTTCACATTTGGGCGACCATCCCTAAACAAGCTTTGGGTTTTTAGGATTTATATTGGATTTGCTTAACTGATTATATTTTACCGGGTAGTTAAGCTTTTGACATCGACTGCTTTGACCTTTTTCTTTAATACCAAATGCAATGCAGCCATTTATTTGTTTTCTTGTTTTAATAGCTTACAGTAGATAATGGTATGGTTTTGAAACTAAAAAGTCCTGACAGTTAGGTGACAACGTAGTCCATGCCGTTTTAAAGTTTAGATTTAGACAACCAATCTAAGCAAACTCTAGGCTTTTTAGATCTATATATTGGATTTATCCAAGCATCAAACTTTTTGGGCTACCTAGTTAAGCTTTTGGCATTGATTGTCGTTGGTTGCCCGATTGTACTATTTGGTCCATCAGCAATTCTGTTTTTGAGAAACCTTAACCTTTTTCTTCAATGCCAAAGTCAATACAGTCATCTACTTTTTTGTTTTGTTATAATGCCTTCAAAACATTAACATACGTAGTACTAAATTATGCTGGAATTGTGAAAGTAAAAAGTCTGGGCAGCTAAGTTACTGCGCAGTAAGTCTGTACCACTTCAAAGCATAGATTTGGGCGACCCACCGACTATAGCAATTCTCAGGTTTTTTGTATATTGAATTTTGGCTAATTAAGATCTTTATTTTGACAGCGATTACCGATATGATTGTTTTGGTTTGGAAAACCTTGAGCTTTTTCTCTAATATTAAATGCAATATTGCCATTTATTTTGTTTTTGATTTAATACCTTTAAAGCACTTACTGCGCAGACTGTCCTGTCTCTAAACTTAGATTTGAGCGACAAATCCTAGCAAGTTTCGGATATTTTGGATTTATATTGAACTTTTTTAGAGGACCAAACACTTTGAGCTAGTTGAGCTCTTCGCATTCAGTGACAACGATTAGCGGTCCGATTGTACTATTTGGTCTATCAGTGACTCTGTTTTGAGCAACCTTGATCATTTTTCTAAACACAACGGTCACATTTTTAAAATGACTACGGAAGGAAGTTTTCTGTAGATTTTTAACCAACTGAAATTGTTAAATAAATTGGATTTTTCCAAGAGATTATGTCAATCATACCTTTCGCATATTGCCAGAGATACCATTGGATTTCTTAGACTGCTCAAATTAGTTCAGTGAATTGGGTCAAGTCGAATTTCATGACTTTGGCCCATACGAATATGTGAGATCACCTCATAGCTAAACGGTTCAGAAACATTGATGGAGCAGTCTTGAAAAGACACTTTACTGTAGCATTCTTTACACGCTAGTATATTTGAAATCTACATGTTAAACACAAAACAATAAACTGAGAAAGATAAAGATTCGCAGCTATGGCAAAAATCTGTTATATGCAAATTTAACATTTCCAGAATTTTGGAAACAAATTTTCCAACTGACAGTCATTGTGCTTAGTTTATTACTATCATTGCAATTTTACCTTCTGGAGTAGTCTACTATTGGGGCTATTGAAATGATATCAAGAAAAAAAAGCCAAGAGTAGCAAATTCAAAATGTTCTTGTTTTATCACTATGTCTGAAAAACAAAGGCGTAGGAGACGTCCTGTTACAAAGTCTGCGTATCAGGGCAGCTCGGTAGCAGTCTTGGTCTTGGTTTACTGGATAATAACATTTGCCAAATTAATACATTATCAGGATCTGAATTACTCACGAACTTAGTGAATAATGACGCGACGCACTGTGGGCTGAATCGCACTTGTAGCCGGACAAAATACCCACAAATCAAGTTATCTTAAACGAGACAAAACGTGCATAAACTTGTTCCGTATGAATTACCCTAACCACCTACCAAAAATTTATGTCTAATCGCCGTGGCGTACCGTTGATTTGTCTCCTAGTAACAAGCTTGTTGTCGGTTTGTTCATAGTTAACGTGTCAGTCTCTAGTAAATTTTTAGTTTAAGCAAAGCATTTATGTCATATTTTGCATTTTTGTTGAATTGTTTTAACTTATATAATTTTTTAGGTGTACATGAGGTATTAATGTTTTAATTGACTATCAATATGCTTAAAAATACGCGATTATTTATATTTTCATTGGAGCGGTAAAAAAAAGTGGAGCAGAGTAGAGGCTCTAAGTTACTTTTTTAATATTCCCTTAAGTGTGAGTTATTCGCGATATAAGTACCATCTGCACTGAAGTGCAACAAATGTGGTTATTTATTAATTTTACTGAATAACATAAGGTACTAAGCACATACGTCGAAAAGAGCTTTTTATAACTATAAGGAGAAAAAATAATTAAAAACAATTGATATATAATTGTTACACGTTTATTTATCTTTTTAGATATTGCTGAAGATAATTTTCGATATGGTCTTTCAATTTTGCATGCTTGGATCAAATGTATACTTCGTGTAGCCTACAAATTAGTTCTCCAGGTCCCAACTATTCGTGGTGCCACTAAGGAGCAACTAGACCAACTTGCAGCAAGGAAGGACATTCAGAATCGACTTTAGAGAGAACTTGGCATTAGAGTTGATAAAGTGGTGCACGTTGGGGGAACGTCCAATAGAGGAAATGTGGCAAGACAGTTTTTTTGAAAACCACCAAAAGGCTTCCAAAATAACAAGAGTGGACGAAAATCTAATTAAGAGATTTGGGATTATTTTGATCGTCCTTTTCAGTGGCCATGAAATAAATCCTGACAAATTTAATTAATTCACCTAGGCCACTGCAGAATTATTTGTGGAAAGATATGGGTGGTATCGAATGCCAGTAAGCGTTTATAAAATTCTTGTGCATGGGTCACAGGTAATCAAGTCCCTACTCCTACCAATTGGTATGCTCTCTGAAGAGGCTCAGGAAGCCAGCAATAAAAATTATAAAAGATTCCGGGAGCAACATACTCAAAAAAATTCTAGGACGAATACCACAAGAGATCTGATGCACATGCTCTTAGTGTCATCCGATCCTGTAATTTCCACTTGTAGAGATGTATACTGAAGACGAAAGTAAAAAATTGCCCCAAGACGTTCTATTCTTATTAAATATTAAGGAATGTGACAATCCAGAAAATACTGCTATTTCAACCATGGGCTGTGCAAATAAAGATGACCAAGACAAAGCAGTTGAACATGATGATGATAACAACGAAACCAATAAAGATGATAGCATTTTTTGGAGTAATTATAATATTTTGTTGTGTTTGTCAATACAATAAATTGTCAGTATTCAGTTTCAATTTACCTGCCAGTAAGTTATCCGATTTCTTTTTTGTGATTTTTGCCTAAAACCCATATAAAACGTTCTAAAAATTTTTTCAATATTTTTTATGTTTCTTATCACATTTTGAGTCGCTGTGGTAAAAAAAATAATTTTGTCCAGCTACAATCGCGTTTCAGCCCACAGTGCGACGCACGCTGAGATTTCAGTATTGCAGCGAATTTCTGAACTTCAATCAGCCGAACACAGTGTGAACGGTACACGATTAAGTTGGAGAAATTTTTGAATAATGTGTGTTAAGCTTAATCGACGCCCTTCGTGGTGTTTTCAATGAGGTAAAGCAACAGCTCACGTCCATAACTCTGTGCTTCTAGGACGATGATCCGGGAAAATTTAAAACACCATTCATACTGTCTTATTAATATTTTTTTCCTTATTAATCCCTGATATATTTTAAATGTATAAAATAACATTAATTTAAGGTTATGTCTTTCTCTTCAAATGTTCTGTGTACATCGCAATTAATTGCGAGTTTAATAAATAATAGAAATCTCAATACAAGGAATGATTATTATTAGATTTCCCAAAATCTCTAATCGAAAAAGAAAACCAATAAGGTTAATAAACACAAAGTTTCTTTTCGTTTTATTTCTGGCTGATACGCCCAATAACCACTTCGAAGTCCACTAATTAACTTCGCCATTTCCTGACATTAGTTCTTATTTTTACCTTGTTCATGCCAGGTTATAATTAAAATAAAGTGCAAAAACAAAAATAGGATTTCAGAGAAAATTAGATCTTGGGTAAAAAATATTTTATCTCTTTTGTATTTTTTTTTATCATTTTACTTTTATTATCAAAAGAATTCTTGAAGTGGCAGCAATTTAACTTTGCTGTTAACACGCGAACCAAAAATTCTAGATTATGCCAACGGAAATTAAACCTGGGGTGTTCAACAACGAGCAGAATGCTTTTTGGTGTGAGAATTTCACTTAAAAGTATTTTCTAATTAAATGTAGAATAAAATTCTTGCTGTCATTTTGGCATTTTAGTGTCTTTCAATATAACTGTAATGCTAAATAGTAATAATACGATCAATTTGAATATTTAAAATAATTTCTAAAAGCTTAAAACACAATAATAAAAATACCCAAAAGTAAAAAAAAAATAAAACTGCAAGATGCACCCAGAATGTTGTAGTTCTGGTTATCGTCTGCCTTTCACACTTGAAAGAACTTTTAGGTTAATGAATGCATTTACTGAAATAAATCTAAGAGATTGCAAATTTAAATTAACTTTGTACAAATTAATACTAACATTAACATTTATTTAAAAACTTGACTTATTTAAAATTATTTTTAAAAGAAGTTATTTTTAATCGTGTTTATCCTACGCATTTTTTTGTTGTTATTTATTTCCACTTTTACATTTAATAATCCTGAACTATAAAGATAAATACCTTTTGCATTAGGCAGATTTAAAATTCTTTCTAACCGGAAACTTAAATTGTGTGTTATCTTTGAAATCTATATAGGATAAGGAAGAAATTTGTTATGTTTTATGTTGAGCTACAAAATATTTTTTGCAATTCTTTTAGAATTCACTGATTGGGCTTGTTTTTGGGCCTTTGTCTTTTTTGAATTAAAAGCAACTCAATAAATTGCTATAAACGAAATAACACTATGCAAGTTTTCCTGTTTTACAACGTTCAATTTTGCTGAAAAAAAAACTGGATTTGCTCGTTTTTAAGAGCAAAACACGCAATGAATTTTACAACATCTTCTAAATTTTTTGTTTTATTTTCTTTTTATTTGAGACATCAATACGGAAGGATCAACTTGCAGGCTCAACTCCCTTCTTCGAACGTGCAAAGTGGCTAAAATATACTCACTCGCCCAATCTGTAAAATTGTCATTTTTGTATGTACTGTGTCCAAACTTCTCGACTGAAATTTGTTTTATTTATCAACGTCTATTTTCAATGGAGCCTAGATATACATAAATAATATTGCACTAAAAACTTTCTCTGTTTTAGTTGTCCTATCAAGAACAAATACAAACTGAAAGATACATAACCCAATGCGCTATTTACTTCAAGTTTAAACCGTAATCTTCATCTTTAATGGTTTTACAGTAACACATTCGTAGTGAAATTCTGTAATAATATCCATGCGGATACGTAGTCAAAGCACCGACGATCTGTTTTCAACCTCTCTAATAGATCTGTCTATATTAGATTTTACCATGGCACAATAGTAAGGATTTTTAAATTCGTAAACGTAAATGGACCGCTGCGGGAGTGGTAAAATGAATTTGGTTCAAATGATACACAATTTTCTACTAATAGTCAATTTAAATAATTAGTTCAATATAATTTTTATTGAATTTGCCGGCAACATAAGCCACTTGATCGATACGAGAGAAACAAACAAAACAGGAAAATGTAAAGGAAGTATAGCTTAAACTTTAATTATCATTGGCTAGAAGTACTGAGATTAGATCTTGAACATGCCAAATGCCAATCGAACGCCCTCTATCGTCTTTAAGTTCATAAGTCCACGATTCAACTTTTCTAGATATCGTAAATAGGTCAATAAATGAAGGACATAGACCAGCTTTTATACGCTTAGTCGTATCTGACAATACTTTGTTTTTTTTTTTACACTTTGTCTCCAATCTGATACTCGGGGGGATGGCGTCTAAGATTGTACACCCTACAGTTCCGTTCTTGAGCAGCTTCTATGCGTTGTTTAACTTTGTGGAACATCTTTCGGAATGCCTACTGCCTTTCAATTTTGTCATTTTCAAAGTAAACAGCTGAGTTTCTAAGGAAATGTTTGTATTCGCGACCATCACGAACATAGTCACGTCCAAAGTTGATATAAAATGGAGTGAATTTGATAACTTCACTTCTTGCAGTTCTTAGGGCACAACCTATAGAAGTTATATTTTCCTTCCTATGTAGCTGCTGATCATGATTTTGATGATCTTATTGCAGTGGGTGGTGTAACAATCGAGTGTGATACGATTTGCACAATTTCGGGAACTTTCGACTTTGCATTTGGGGGCCCCTTATCGCAAATAAAAAATTCTGGAACACCGTAAACTAGAAATAGTTGATTTTCGACATATCGAATTCAGTATTTAGCTTTGGCCGAACAAACAGGGTACAACATAACATATTTGCGGAAATAGTCACAAGCAACTATAAGGTAAGAAAAACTGTTTTTGGGAAACGGACCCATAAAATTCGTACTAACCATTTGGCGCGGTTTATGAACCTCGGTATGGGTTCCCATCACACCAGCTGCTGATTTCTGTTCTAGTTTTTGTTGCGCACAAATAATACATATTGTGCCACATCATACCGCATCTTGGGCCACGTATGCATACATACGTTTTTCTCTTATTCTTAAGAACGACCAATTTGCAGTAATTCTCTTGCTGAGAAAGTTCCGGAATATCACATCGAACCTACCGCCTATACAATAGATTGTTTTCACAATTTTGTATACAGTGTGTTCAGCGAGGAATGGGGCGGCGAGATATCTCGGAAACGAATGCAGATTTTAAAATTCTGAAAACTGTGCTATAAATGTACGGTAAGGGTACATATTTTGTAATAAAAAGTTTTTCAATTAAATACGTCACCGCCAGGTGGCTCTACCCAACTTAATTTCTTTAAATGCAATACCCTAACCTTTTATTTGATTTTTGGAATGTGCAAGATATTTGCGATAACTTTCTTTATAACTACTACTGGTTTACTTTTTGGGAATATTATAATTTTTATAAATTTAACACAAAGATGTAAAAAATTGCATTCTCTAGAAATAATAAGCAAATTCTTTTATATTTCTGGAGCTGGCCATCTTATAGAACCATTAGTACCTATCCATCGTCTCGAAAACACCCTAATACATCAGCTACTTCTTTTGCTTGCGAATGTTAATTTAAATTTGAGGCAGGTGATGTATTTTCAACAAGACGGTGCTTCTGGTCATAACAGTAACATAGTAACAGACCATTTGAACAGGGTATTTCCGAAACGATGGATAGGTACTAATGGTTCCATAAGATGGCCAGTTCGTTCTCCGGATTTAAGTCCTTTAGACTACTTTTCTGGGTACATTTAAAAAGCGTAGTCTACGATACACCTTCCAGAAATGTAGAATAATTTGCTTATTATCTCTACAGAACACAATCTTTTACATCTTGGTGTTAAATTTATAAAAATTATTATTTTCCTGAAAAGTGAACCTGATAGGTTGGTAACAGTTAAAAGGAAAGTTATCACAAATATGATGCAAATTCTAAAAATCGAATACAAAGCAGGGTATTCCATTTAAAAAAATTAAGTTAGGTAGCGCTACCTGGTGGTGACGCATTTAATTTAAAAACTTTTATCTCAAAATATGTGTCCCTACCTTACAGTTATAACAAAATTTTCAGAATTTTAAAATCTGCATTCGTTCCCGAGATATCGCGCTGCCCCATTCCTCGTTGAACACACTGTATATAGCAAAATGTCCCAGAAATGCACATAAAGCTTTAGGTGAAGTTTTTCCTTTGTAAATTCTCATAAAACCGAAGAAAGATGTTCCTCCGCAGGTAAGTCTTCTTGTACGGAGCTCTTCAAGGTAGAAGCTTCAACACCAAATTTCAAAAGATAATGTTAAAGACAAGAATGATGTTAAATAATATTATGACAACCATGTCAATTCATGGCATCGCGATAAATACAGAATTATGGTTCAGTGGTCACAATAATGATTTGATATGTTCAATATATTGCAAAAAATCAAAGGATACTATTTTAAACGAAAATAGTTCTGCCAAAAATCAGAAGCTCGAGTCTTTTGTCTTGTGATCAAAGACTCGACTCAAATTGCCAGCATAACGGTAAGACCACTTATATTTGTAGAAGATACATCGGCAATCCATCTAACATTGAGCCTGAGGCATTACCTTGAGGGTAATACTTTGAAAAATGAGACGTCTATTATATCTGACGAAGACAGAAACAGCGAAGACGTGGGTGTCATGGATCATCAGATTTATAAAAGTCTTACCGGTAAGGTCTTTCTACCTGCACTTGGTCTAAAGCAGTAATAATAACAGAAATAAAGAATAGAGCAGATAAAAAGATTTAACTTTTAATTAACAAAAGACTAGGAGTAGTATATAAGCCTGGATCATTTTGCCGAGAGTTCACATCTAGTGGATCTTGAACGAATCGTGTGGCTCCTACAAAACGCAACCAATGTGAGCAACTACTTTTATATAGTTTTAATTATATTTTCTCTGTTTAATATAATAATCGAAGAAACTGATGACGAGCCGCTAAACACTGGCCACGTATGCTGATGTAATAAATCTGTGAAACGAAAGATTTCCTGGATTTACTTGAGGAAGACAAGATTACCGCAATGGTCAATGGTTCGAAGTTAACGTCAAATTATAAGTCGTCTTCGTTTAATGCACACAAAGCTACTTATCACATACAGGGTGTTTTAAGAAACTCCGAATTTCCACATTTCCTGTTTTTTGCTCTACTCTCACATTTGCTTAAAGTACTATAAAGTGGACGTACTTTGAACAGTTTTTAAATTCAAACCTGAAATTTCCATATTAATTTTAATCCAACAGTTCTCAGCTTTTCAATAAATCTATGACTGTTTCTGATATACCTAATTGCGTGTCTACTGTTTCTGGATTGGATTTATAATCTGGTAATCGTCTTTCAGGATTAAAAAGGTGAATCCCGCACTTATTAAACCCAGAGACCATGTTTTCTGGTTTTTGGTCATTTTTGGATATATCTAGACCTAGAGAAGTGCTCTTTTGCTAGCTTACTTGCTGCCTGTTTAATACTACACTTCCAATCATCTGAAATCTGTTGATGATAATGCTTTAAAGGCTGGAGTAAATGGGTAGAATTGGGAGGCAAACAAAACAACAAAACAGTACCTCAAAATTTTTTCCGTGAAATAACTCGTTAAGTTGTCACCTATTATAATTTTACGACCAGGCTCTTTTTTGTATAAGAGACAAAATCGAAAATAATTAATCATTAAAAGAACATGCGTCAAATCATCCACTTTTGCTTCGCCCGTATCGAGTTTATGGTGGACCAGCTTCGGTCCTTTCCTTCAGCATTACTTGCGAACATAATTTCTGGATATTTGATACCACATTTGAAAATACATTTTTTGGCCTGGATTGTCAGACAAATTTGTCTCGTTATAATTGTAGATTCTGAATGGGGGAATATCCTTCAGTGTTTTCTTCAAATTATTTAAATAGTTCTGAGCAATTTTGTCTGAGTCTCGGAGAAATTTTATCACTGTGGCGTTTTAGAAACAACGCAGCCCAGTTCACTGAAGGATAATTGTTTTTAGACTGGAGAATACCTTTTCCTTGTTTGGTTAAATAAAGGTTGATTAGTTCCCGAATAATAGTAATGCCCATTGAGAACCCCCAAGATGAAACTATTTTTAGATGTTGAAGCAAAAGTTTTTCTTCATTTGTAGACAAATGCCAAAGGGTGACCTACTTTTTGCTTGCTTGTTGTAAAGTAATGTTTGTGGATCTCAATTCATTGTGAGCTGTATTTAAGGTTTCCGATGTATAATCTGCATAGGTTGTTGCACTTGCCTGTCTCTTGCATGTTCGAACTCTTATTTCCTGACAAAAGCCATGTATGTAAAAACATTTTACAAATAACAATTATGAACAGTGTTCAAAGTAACCCCGACATTGGTTCAGAAGTGCAGAAGATAAGTTACCAACTCTGTGTGCAGAAAACACTTTTTTCCAAAGAAGTATTTGTTTTTATATTTTGTGTCAGAATATACTCTACTAGAGTAAAAGACCAAGTTTTACATAGGTAAATATTATTAATACTTACCCCTGCACAAACAAAAATATACACGCATTCCAAAAGAGTTGCTTTTGAAGGTTGTGGATCGGCTGTTCCAACTATTACACAGGAAATTTAAACAGGTGTTGTCAGATTTCCAGAATGTCCCAAAAAGTAGATACAAAACGGAGAAGTTTGTTATCTGTTACAAGTATGAAGTTACAATGAGGTAAAGCAAAAACTGTGAAGATGTTCAAAGTTGACCTCGATTTCAAAGTCTAAACTCTTCCTGTTGCAAACTCAGCCATTGCGTGGTTGGCACCATCACTGTTAAACGTACTAACATATAGACATCTTCACTAGCAGAAGAATTGCTAGAAATAATTTTTCTTTAGACAATCTAATTAGTTACCTACTAGACTTAGTACTTGGATGTTGATATCTACTATTTAAAATCTGAAGATATTAAGATAACTCCCTAGAGCAAACAGTTTTGAGATTTTTTGTGAAGGTTAGGATGAACATTATAAAAGAAGTTTTTAGAAATAGATGGATCGCACCTAATAAAACAAAAAAGTTAATCATGTCAATATCTTGTAGCATTGTTTATTAATAACTAACATAGGTAATTTACAAATTGATAATTAAAAACGCCCTCTGTAACACGAATCTATTATTTCTTGACAATGTTTTCAAGCTGATCATGTGCACCTGTTTCTTTGAGTAGAGTATTGGCAACCTGATTTCTTTCGTTAGATTTACACTCTGTGTGGTTTTAAGGTTATGTTTTATAAAAAGAAAACATTCTATGACTAATAATAAACTAATTATATGTAAATACATAAAAATAAAAGCGATAATATTCAAATTAGTTCTACTAGTTTTAAAAGATCATTATAAAATTGAATTTGACAAGTAAATCTGGCGTAAATGATATGGCACTAATGTCTTCTGACATGCAACAAAATGGTGAGAGGCCAGTAGTTTTGAAAGCAAAACTGAACTACTAGAAATAGTAATCAATAGTTTAACCTATAGAAATGTACCTTTTAAAAATAAATTGGTATTTGATAAAGTTAAATAAATGCAAATAGGTAAAGCATGTTTAATTATCAAACTTTTAAAAACAACTAAAAAACAAAAGCAAAAAGTGAATAAATATAAGGATTATAATTTTAATAATTACACACTTTTTCCTCTCTAAAGTCTCATTCCTTTTAAGTACAACATGAAAGTGTCTTGTATCTTTAAATCGAGCGTAGATATTGAAAAGTAATTACGGTAGGTCAAGGAAAAACCCGATACGCGATGTTATGTCTAATGTGCCTTAATATCACTTAATGACAAGGTAATAATACGGTAAGGTATACTCCAGGTAACGCTTTTAATACCGAACACAATAACGTTTCAAAATTGAATGTGTAAACGTCAGATATGATGATAGGATTACTTTCGTTATTTGCTCAGCGAAGGTGGAGAAGATAATTTTGTATACACCTACTGTGAGGAGGGGAGTTTATTATGTCATCAACTTCTGTAGTTGCGGGAATGTTGTGTATAAAAACGAATATTTTGGCAAACATCGTACGTAATTGAAATACTTAAGCCTAGCTTTTGGGAAATTATGTCGAAAGAAGTATTAAGCTGCTTGAAGTTATAATTTAATTTATTTAAAATTTAACAAGATATTAACATTAAATAAATATTACTTACCTCTAAGAGAAACATATACATAAACTTATAATTTCATCACATTCGTCATCAGCAAAGTTTACCGAATACTGTGGGTAAGTTAACAAATTAAACTAATTTTTATAATTACATATTCACGGATAATGTATGATACCTCTTTCTATAATTTTCAGATTAATTTTTAAATTTAAAGTCAACGGTGATTGATCATTCAGTTTCTAGAGAAGATTCAAGGTGAAAAATGCTTTTATCGTCTCGCTAATGTATTTGTATCTGGTGCTCATAGCTAATATTCTACTTTATTGTACCACTAAGGAAAACTTTTTGCGAAATGTTGGATGATTATGTATCATATCAGGTTACTAAAGGACCTGGCACAGCAAGAACAAAGAAGATTTGGCCAAGTCCATGCGGCATGGAAGTTTGTGACTTTTGCGTTCAAAATGTTGAATGTGAATTATGTGAACCTACTTTGCAATCTTATTTACCTTTAAAAAATTAACGATAAAAATGTTACAGAAAAATCAACCATAATGACCTGCTGTGTTATTAAATTCGAAGCGCCGAACTTTGACATGGTATTCACAGTTACTTATGAAAAAAAGTTTTATTTTGCAATCGTTTTAAGATAAACCCTACTACAACCCTCATTGTTCTTATAGACACTAGTCCGATTCAGCACTTTCAGTTTAGTAATATCTCATTTAGCAATCTTCTTTCTTTTTATTTCGTTGGTTACCTTTAGAGACACCAGACTTTACTTACCCTTCTTAGAACAGTATCCCAGTGGATTTCTATCAGATGTCCAAGTTATGACTTTTGAACGTTCATGGTAGGTGCTATGTATTATTCATCACGATTTTGGACATTTCACTGATGTTCGTTACTGGACTTAATTTATTGTAATTTGTACATGGTCATCTAATGCAGTTCAAAATCAGATGTTCAGCACATCTACAAAAATACTCGCACGAAGTATGAACCAAAATAGGATGTCCAATGAACCTTTTTGTTGTGAACTTTGAGAAATTATTATTAATCTTTATTACATGCCATAGTCACTTAAAGTGTAAGAAGCGATAGAAATAGATATCATGTACAAATTTTGAACAGGCGTGCAAATGCAACACTTGCAACACCTGTAGGACCGCTAGTGATGGTTGATTCTAGTTGCTAGTCCAGATCGTTGCCACAACTGTCGTACAGAGCGCATTTTATCAAGACGATCTTTGCTTCTCATTTGTTGGGATTTAGTTAGTTGAATATTTTCATCTGGAAAACTAATCTTTTAACTTTGAAATACCAAGATCTATAAAAATTGCACCGTTTGCATATTAGACGTGTTGATGTAGTGTAGATATCATAAATAAATGTATTAAAGATGGAATGGATCCCAGGCCCGTAGCCAAAAACGTATACCAGGAGGAGCACGTTCAGATTACATTAATTTATGCATGATCAAAATGCATACATCTTCCGTCCATAGTTTACAGAATGATTTACTTTGAAAGCGCACGTAAAAGTTTAGCAAATTTATATTCTCCTGGATTGTTATTCTTCTAGTTTGACTTTTTT
>VTPC01008302.1:0-46426 GCA_011009095.1 Ignelater luminosus
TTTTTTTTCATATAACAGAGAGGTTTGTATACATGTATTTGTATAGGTATGTGTTTATGTTCAAAATCAAATGACAAACACTAATAACAATAGATTATTATTGTTATTAAGATAATGCATTGTATTATTAAACTAACAATAATAATAATAACAATACCGATTTTCATAATTTAGAAATCTTCCTTTTTTCTAACGAATTTCCCAAAGAGAAAGTAATAAGCATTTCTGACCTGCAACGAAAGACCGATATTCATAACCAACTTCAAAAAGACTGCGAGAAACTTGATTTCGTTGATTCTACAAGCGGCTAAAGAGAACATTAGAAGAAAAAAGACACGCGCCTAGTAGTCCAGTTAGTCTAGCTCATAAAAGGGCTGAAGTTCGGAATAAATCCAAGAGCTTTATATTTCGTACACTCATTCAGGGGTATCTAGAGATGAATGTACTAAAAGTCCCCGAAGATAAGAGGTGAGCAGAAGTTGCTACAGCTAAAAACAAGTAGCTTTTTAGTTTTTCACGAATTTCTTGAAAACCGTAGGTTATACGTTAAAAGTAGTCGGGTATAACAATGAAGCTCATCAAATTGCCTATAAAAAAGCCTCTCTACGTATTTTTTATATCTATCATCGTTTTTGCGATAATGGACATTTTTTTGGAAAGTTCCAAAATTCTATATTTTACATTACAAATCGATTTCTTGCCATCATGCTGTGCCGATAGGCAAAAAAGCCACGGCAAAAATGGTAGGAAAATCTTTTGGTAACATTAAAGTTTCACGAAAAAAGAGAGCTCTGCAACTAGTAAGTATGATTCGATCTATCAAGATTGCTGATGAAAGAACGGTAGTTGACCCTTTGCTCATATTTCAAAGGATGTATTGCTAAGAAAAGAGATGAAGATATGAAAATGTACTTCTCATATGAGCTAGCTCCCTTGCCTGTATCTCTATTCGATGAATCTGGGATACGAAAAACAAAAAGATTTGCCCTTTATGATGCATTTAAATCCACGGGTGTAACCATCGATCTTCAAGATTTTGACATAGTAATAGATTGAGGGTTTTTATTGCACAAAGTGCGATGGTCTAAAAGTGCTAAAGTCAGTGACATTTGCCAAGCATACATTCATTATGTCCTCAAACATTACTCTGGTAACAGGTGCTCAGTAGTTTTTGATGAGTACTCAAACAGCTTAAGCAGTACTAAACAAACTGAACAGAGCCGTAGGTACAAAATCAAGAGCTTTCTAGACATTCAGTTTCAGTTTGACACTCCCATCAATATAAATCAAGATGATTTCCTTTAAATCATAAAAATACGGCAATAGAAAAATTATATTCCGGGAGCAAAACAGCTGTAATGGGTGAAATGTTGGTGGTACTGCATATAGCATTAACACCAATCGAGCATGACATAATGTTTGTTAAACCAAGCCAAGGCAAGGCTAAAATAAAAATTTACTCATCCAAAAAGTTGCAAGAACTGGGACTTCAGACTTCATTAATGCATTTTTCGGTTGTGACACTATTCCAGCAGCTTTCAGAAAGGGGAAGCTTACACTGTACGACCTATTTTAAAACCATGATAATATTCAGGTTATAGCAAATGTTTTCAACAATCCTGCTTCATGTGCAGATGAAATAGCTAATGCTGGAAAGGACTGCTTCCAACAAAAACCTCTCTCTGCTCACAGCGCTACAATTGTTTTACTAAGTTGCTTTGCAGGATGAAACTTGACATTTCGGTGCTACCACCGTCAGAAGGTACTGCCACACAACATTCCTTCCGTGTGCGCCATCAGGTTCAGCTTTGGTTAGGTAACAATTTGCCTCCTGAACTTTGGAGGTGGGAAAAAATGAAAACGGTTTGCTCCCAATTACTGCAAAAGATCCTGCTGCCCCTCAAGAAATTTTCCAACTTCTGTTCTGCAAATGCACTTCTGGTTGTAGTGGGAGGTATGGTTGTAGAAAATCAGAAATGAATTGCACATGGATTTGCCACAATTGTCATGGCGTAAGAACAGAAGAAGACTTGGAATAAACAGATGACGCTGATAGTTTTAAGGATACTACTTTACAAGTATACCAAGAAGATGGTTCCATACTTATCATACCATCTGCATCAGCGAATGACGATGATTCAGTCATTACCCCACACGATATAGATGACGATCCGTACACCACAACGGAACCCGCACAAAGAGCGACAAGATCAAAAAAAGCACTGAAACTCAGTTAAAATATGCATTCCTTATTCTGAACTTTCAAACTGCTAAATTTATATACATAACTGTTTAGGTATTATTATTTTTTACTATAGGTAACTTGCAAACCCTTAATTTTATTACGACTACGTTATTAACAACTAATTTTGTACAACTGTCTCACTATGATGTAATTATTTGTTTTGACAATTAACTAAACTATTTGCAACCAATGTTTGACTAATAAATAAACTATTTATAACCAATGGTTTCATTGCGTACAATTGATTTATTCATACCACCTGTCTGCTTAACTTATTTCAGGGTGTTGCGGTAACATCACAGTTTTATATAGATACCTATGTACAGTCTGCGACATTAGTAATGAGACTCGAGAATTGATGTAAACACAATATTTTCCATATTTTTCCAAACAAATGTCAATTTTGTTTCCCCTTTATCTCTAAAACGATGATAGATACCAAAAACACGTAGAGGGGCATTTCTATAGGCAATTTAATGAGCTTCATTTTTGTACATAGCATTGTTTAACGTATGACCTACGGTTTTCGAGAAAGTCGTGAAAAACTAAAAAAAGGACCTGTTTTTAGCTGTAGCAACTTATGCTCATCTCTGATCTTCGGGGACTTTTAGTATATTCATCTCTAGATACCCCTAAACGAGTGTACGAAATATAAAAACTCTTGGATTTATTTCGAACTTAAAGACTATATTTTCCGGACTATAAAAATAAAACTCGTAGTAGACCATATATCAGCAACATAGAAAAACACTGAAAATTGATTGTGAGTGGAAAATTACTCATAGCAAATAAATTACTTAGGTCAACTAGATTTCTAATTATATAGTTAAGTTTGGTTCATAAAGAACGACAAAGAAAGCACCAATAGTCGTCTATGACAGGTTTAATTCTCTTATGGTTGTGAGAAATCAAAATTTCATCTTGAGCTACAGTCATGTATAAATTATTAGTAGTGAGAAAGCGGTATAAAGAGAGATCTTGATTATTCATATCTTTCTTAAAGTTGATGCTTCTTTAAACTCTTTCTTGGAAAATATTATATTCAAGAAACGTCTAAGCAAGTGCTTTATTCCAGTGTTATAGTAATTGAATAAAGCTCTTGATCTTATCCTCTCTTGTCTTACTTATAAATGCTGATCTTTACTGAGTATAGTTTCATATGTCCTTTTTTACAGTGACCTAAAATCTCAATCTAACAGCATCGAGACTACCTAATACAATTATTTTATTCATTGCATCAGCCGCACAGTTTCTTCACAATTGCATTGTCATTTTATACATAATTCTTTAAAAATACGAAATTTCAAGCAAAGCATTTTTCAATGCTATGGTCAGTATTTGAAACAATCTTTTGATCTTACTTTTTCCTAAGTCAACCTTAAGCGACCTGTACGATGCAAAGTACAAACTTCAAAAACTTTCCAACATGAATCTTATTTTGCTTTCTTCACAAAAGATTTAATTTCCAAAATAAAAATTCACGAAGTGAAACACTCAGTTTTTGACCATTCCGTCAGTTGATTCGTCATCAAGAATTCTTATAAATCCCAGAGCCTAGATCTACACTACTACTATGAAAAAGTGAAATACTACATCCGTGAAGCAGCAAGGATGTAACAAGTGATTGAATTGCTCTGTATACTAACACAAGAAATCACCTGCCTTGCAGGATATATCCTGGCAGATGAAACACTTACTGTCGATAGTACATTACAGCGAAGAAGATTGAGGTACATATTTGTATCGAGCGTACAGGATATCAAAATGGAAAGTTTCTGGATTTTTGGCAGTCATGTGATACATCTGATAAACAGCAAACAAAACCGCACAACTTGCAGCAGTTTCTGCTACGGATGATTTACAGCAGTTACGAAAGCTTAGAACTTAGTCTGAAAGAAATGCTTACAACTGCAAAACAAAAAATACTGAAATTAAAACTCTTAAATTACTTTTTTAAGTAACGCCTTTTATCAAGTGTAAGAAACTTAAACCGTGTGAAGGTTCCTCATTTTGTAAGAAATGTAATACATCAATTTGGCATTTTTTCAAGTTATCGATTATTTCTCAAATTAGTAGATGCCACTCTTTTTGTAATACCCGTTCTCCGTCTAGATCGATTTACCGCATGGTTTTGTCGTTTTGCTGATTTTTTTTGGTATTATCCCATAAATACTGTTTGGATTCATTTTTGTAAGGCGTTTTCAAGTGTTTTCCAGCAGCCAATATTGCCATGTAAAGCAGAATTCTTTCAGCTGCTAAGTACAAAATACAGCCTTATCCACCAGTATATTATATCCTATAGTAATGTAATCATTTTGAAACAGTTTATGGTTTGACGAAAATCAATATAATTAATATTTATTTATTTTGAAAGGTGAACCAAGTTATCAAAGAAATTTTGGATTACAAATTGGACATCCTAGGATTACATGAAATGAGGGGGACTGTTTGGGGAATTTAAAACATCAAAGGAAATGACAGTACTTTACTCAGGGATAAAAGAAGAGCACGGAGGTGGAGTAGCTTTAATTCTGAACAAGTCAGCTGAGAGCAATATGTTGGAATAGAACCCAATATCAGAGAGAATTATCTCATTTTGGAACAAATGTAAGACATATAACCATCTTTTAGTACTACGCGCTTACAGAGCCGTCACATCAAAAAAACAAAAACCAGTTTTATACTTTACTGCATGAGCACCTGCAGAAAGTAAAGAGCAAAGACATAATCATCGTTGTGGGAGACTTAAATGCAAAAGTAGGAAGGCGACATCAATGAAAACGGTGAGCTTTTTATTGATTTGTGTGCAAAGTATGATCTAGTATTGATGGAATGTTGTTCCCACACAAATACTGTCATAAGGTCACCGAGAGATCACCAGATCAGATAACCCAGAGCCAAATTGATCACTTTGCCAGCAGTGATCACCATCTTGTCATAGCAAAGAAGAAATAAAAATTTGCAGCTTCAAATGAAAAATTTGAACAGAAAAGCAAGCAGTATGACGTTGACAAGCTTAAGATCTCAGAGAAGCGAAAAGAATTTGAAACTAACTAGAAAATCGCTTCAAACTTCTAGGTTTCACCCCGGACTCCTTGGAGGACAAGTGAAAGAAAATTAAGGCCGTCTATCAGAAAATCAGTGAGAGCATTCTTGGCTTCAAAAGTCGTAGAAAAAAGGTGGATGTCAGACAGGACGTGAGAACTCATTGGGCAAAGAAAACAGATGAAAGAGAGAATCAACAGCAGCAGGACAAAACAGCAATTTGCGGAGGCCCAAGCAAAAGACGAGGAAGTAAAACAGAAAACAAAAAAAGAAGGGGGAAGAAACCACTGCTAAAGGGGATATGATAGAGTTGTATCAGATAACAAAGTAGTTAGGGAAAAAGAAATTTAGTGCTGGTAGACCAGTGAGAGACACTAACGGTAAGCTATTGATGTTGGAGCAAGACGAGTTATGCAGATAGAGAAAGCAGTTTACTGGACTCCTTTGCAAAGATGCTGATGGAGCATTCAAAGCTGTCCAAGGGATTCCAAGTCCCACCATCATACTGGAGCCTTCGACATTAAACGAAATGCAAGCAGCACTAAAGCGAGCAAAAAATGGGAAGGCCCTAGGCGTAAATAACATTTCCTCTGACATCCTAAAAGCAGAAAAGTCAGTCTCGCCTGAAATACTACTACATCTACCATATTTCATAGAGTCTGGGAGAAGGAGAATATACTGGAAGAGTGGAAAAAAGAGCTGATAATTAAATTTCCAAGGAAAGCTGATTTTACAAATTGCAATAATTGGAAGGAGATCACTCTTTTATCATCCCCCTTAAAATTGTTTTGTAGATTAATGTTAGAACGGGTAGTTTGAGTAGAGGAGCAAACATTTTGCAGTGAACAAGCTGACTTTAGGCAAATCAAAGCTACGCAGATCTTATCAACATACTTAAAATGATAATTGAACAGAGTCTGAAATGAAACCGTCTTTTGTACGCTACCTTTATCGATTATGAAAAGGCTTTTGACTCTGTTAACCACAGAATATGGAATTTTACAAAAAACTATAAACATAGTTAAAAGTTTCAAAGCAAAATCCTACACAACGAGAAAAAATCCGAACCCATAAAGGTAACCAATGGAATCAAACAAGCTTGCAAACTGTCACCTACTCTTTTCATCCTTGTCCTCGACAGAGTGATGAAATCAGCGTTAGGAAATAGGAAGAAAAAGACTCGGTGGGGGTTACGGGAGAGGTTGGAAGACCTGCACTTCGCAGATGACATTTGTCTGTTGAGTCAACGTTTCCAGGATATGAAATCAAAAATGGGAGGCCTTTGTGAAGAAGGCAAGAAGACAGGTCTAAAATCAACTTTAAAAAGAAAAAAAGAGATAAAGATCAATGCACAAAATCTCAATCGATTTGTCCTAGCAGGGAGGGAATAGAGCAGGTAAAAGAATTCACCTACCTTTGGAGCATGGTTTCGACGACAGGTAGAACAGAAGAGAACGTAAAGACCCGGATCCGTAAAGCGATCAGCGCTTTTGTATTAGTTATACAAGTTATGAAAAAATAGAAATCTCTTATAGAAGATGGAACTAAGAATTCGTGGAGGCCCTATGCCTCGGGAGCAACTATAGGACATAAGAAGAAGAATTCATTTTTCCCGTGTTTTAAGCAGCACGTACTTCGAAAGGTATTATTCACCTACTTTTCGTTTCAGAAATTTCAAGTACTTTATTTATGAAAAAATACCGTCATTTCATGAAATATTACTTATTCATACCTCAAAAGACCATCAGAGATCTTAAACATTATCTAAGTACACAGAAATAGAAAAACACTACATTTGATCAATCTTCCTCTGTTTAATCTTGGTGTTTAATAACCCATTTTTATTTTTGTCTGAAAGCCATAACTTTCTTTTGACCTTGTAACCATTGACATCAGCTTTTCAAGGTTTTCTACTTGCAATTCTAGCTGAAATCAATTTTTTGATTTCTTCTGATATTGCAGCAGCAAGTTCAAAAGACGTTTTCGTATCTTCATGTGTTTTGATCACTCTTTTTGTGTAAATACTTTTTCTATTTACATATGAACCGATCTCCTTGAAACGTCTTATAACATTCTGCACAACACACCGTAAACATTTACTGTTTTAGTAATTCGTGTTTGCGTCTTTTCTTTTTTTTTGTAAAGATTGAATTCCTACGCATTGATAATCATTAAGTTTGCTTTTCTTAGGCATTTTGTGTGACTAACAGATGATTTCTAGGCTTCTCAAGATTCGAAACAATCTTGATTGTTTAGACTTCTAGAAATAGTTTTAACGATAAGAGAAGATAATAAATTAATCAATATTTTGAGCAAAGAGCAAGCTAACTACGATGAAACGCATCTGTTATAATAGTAATAGAGTCATTTAAACATTGTGGCAAGAATGTAAGAACATTCTTACTAACTACAACAAAACGTTAAGGAAGGCAGAGAGGCAGTCATAAAAGAGGCACTACGAAGAGATAGAAAAGACTCCTGAAAGTACCAGACTGCAAAAAATAGTTTCCAAAGCTCCTCAATACTCAATCAACTTCTTTAAAACAAATACAGGGAAGTATACCAAAACGAGAGAAGAGACCGTGGAAGAACTATTCAGAGCCCATTTCCACGAATCTCGAATAGTTGAATTGCCTGAACCTAACAGACAGAAAATGGAACTGACTAGTCACTAGGAAATTAATCAAGTAAAAGAAAATAAAATTGACAATAAACTCATTTGAAGCCGGACGGCATTTACCCAGTTTTTTTCGCAGAAGGGCGCGGGCCTCCTGTACAATAAATTTTGTATGATGCTCAGAATCAGTTTGGCTCTGAGACGCATACCGAAGGGTTGGAGATTAATGAGAGTAGCACTTATACTAAAACCTGGAAAAACTGGATAGGGTATTACTACGGCGGTATGCCTTTTATACTTAAAATATTAAACAAACTACCAGATAAACACATCAGAGACGGCCTACTAGCAAACAAATCACTGCCCCAGAACTAGTATACCTACGTTGCAGAAACATTAATAGAGGTAGCATTCTACCATCTAGTTCGAAAGTTGGAATGTACTATAAAAAACAAAGAGGTCTTGTTAGTAACATTTTTTGATATAGAAGGGGAGTTTGACAACACCTTGTTCAATTTCATTGCAAAGGCGTTTCGAAGGAATAGAAGACACTGAATAATCTGCAGATGGATAGAATGCATGCTTAGGAATTGTACAATATATTCAACATGCATGGGTAAGACTGTGACAACTCAGGTGGCGAAAGAATGCTTACAGAGGAAGGTACTCTCTCGTCTACTGTAGGATCTGGTCGTGAAAGGACTCAGGGTCATCACTTAAAATGGACGCTACGCGCTGGGCTATGCAGATAACTTAGTCGTCTTGACCCAGAGCGAATTTAAAAATACAGTTAGGGAACAAACTCGAGATGCTCTAAATAATTGTGCAAAAATAGGCCGAAGGAAAGGATTTAAAGCAGAGTCCCCAGAATACGATTGTTATACCATTTACGCAAACAAGGAGATTAATTAGAACCGTTAAAACTTGAAGGAGTGAACCTACAAATGTCGGAGGCGGTAAAGTATCTTGGGGTAGTTTCAAACCATAGACTTACTTGAAATTAACATAGAGAGAAAATAATTAGAAAAGTGAAGACTATCTTAGTGTTAGTCAGACGCGCACATGGAAAAACATGGAAACTAAAATCATCCATGATTGTGCAGAATGGTGGTTCAGCTAATAGTTGTCTACGCATCTTTGGTATGCTGGACAAAGACGCTACAAACAGCAACGATTGAAAGACTAAGAAAGCTGCAAAAACTTGCCTGTCTAAGCATCTGAGCATCTCCATCGGAGCTATGGAGGCACTATTGAAGCTACCTTCTTTGCACTTAGTGATAAGAAGGGTAGGCTACAATAGGTCTCCAATGACTGGTAAGTCAACAGAATAATATACTAATTATAATTGTGAAAGAACTAGACAAAAATGTAGAGGTAGTCTATAGCCAAATATAATTTTGAAATCCCATTCGAGACTATTATAACAGATCAAGGAGTATGAGAACAAAAATGCTCTAAATTAACCTGCGAAGGGCAGGCCTGGTACACAGATGGGTCTAAGATCAAGACAGAATATGAGATAGGAATCTTTAATGAACAGGAAAGAAGTGAGCTCAGCTTCTTGCTAGGACGCCACACTTCCATATCTCAAGCGGCGGTATACAACAGGATACAAGAAGATCCAAATATGCCCACAGAGATAGATTGTCCTGAAGATTTTAGCAAACCCAAAGGTAACGTACAGACTACTATGGGAATTATTTGAAAAACTAAGGAGATTGACAGACTAGAATACGTAAAACTACTCTGGGTACCAAAACATCAAAGGCAATAAAAAACTGATGAAATGGCCAAGAAGGTATCAGAGACGCCATGTTCTTGTCCAAAATCTGCTCTGGGAATACCAAAAGTACAGTCTGTGAGCAAGTGAGAAAATGGGTCACAGATCAACACGTAATTTATTGACAAACTATATCAGAATAAAAACATAAAAATGCGTAAAAAGCACAGAAGACCTGCTTACACTAATAAACCGAGCGGCGACCGTATTTTTTCTTGTACTCGATGTAGAGGAAACTACGGTCGCAGCTCATACTATAAGCAGGAATCAGTTACGAATAGTAGTAGGATACCTTACAGGGCATTTACCTATAAGGGTAAGCCTGTATCATGGCCACCTACAATGCAGGATGTGTACTGGGGAACCAGAAACACTTCAACACGTAGTAGGCAAATACGATGCCTGGACAGAGAGAAGACAGATTATTTAGAGGTCAACAAAAATAGAACCAAACATGTTCAACACTCACCCTACATAGGTTACTACAGGGGATCGAGTACTAAAATGAGTGTAATAAAATTAATAGGAGTAACACAATAAGACAATAGGCTGCAGTACACTGAGCAACCGGATAGCTCTCAAGGAAGGAGAAAAACAATCTTTCTTCCTAAGGCCCAACTCATATTGGGCCCAGTGTGGCGTAGCACAGTATCGTCCAAAAAAATCTGCTCTAGTTAATCATTCCAGGCTTCTACCTTAGCTGATGGAACGAGGGTAATTGACTAACGAGATCTAGCGCTAGCTTAAGCTATGATTTTTGTTGAATTCAATGTGCGATACAGTATTCAACGTTAATTGTTCGACTAAGATCCTAGCTTGTATAATAAACACGGCAAATTTTGTGTAGATTTTGTGGAAATACCGTACATAATTGTGCATAATACATAACAACTATGTATAATAATATACTTGATACTTTTAAATGAAAATTATAAATTTAAAACAGCCTCAAATAATATGTTAGAAAGGGAATTTCACACAGGCTTATTGTTACTTCCACAGGAAGGATAAATTGAATTTAAAAGTATTATAATGCAAGCTAATTCTGCATAAGTTGTGTATATTTCAATACCATGAGTATTCTTCGGAAATTCAAAAAGAATAGTAATTACACTTTCATTTATTGCTTACCATTTGCACGTGTAGTATTTATCTTTTTTTTACTACGTACATATTGCTATAGGTTAACCTATTTTTGTTATCGTCCTCACTTTCTTTAGTTTATCGAAATGTATAAATACATACGCTATTTGAATTTATACCGGTAGAGATATGCAGAATAATATTATCTGATACGCAGAGTATTTAAAAGTTTGCTGAAACTTCTTTTAAAGACCTATTAGAATAAGAAATGGAAAAGTCATAACAACAGAGGTATTAAATTAATTTTAGAAGTATTGATAGAAAGAGAAAAACCTAAAAAGAAAATATAAAACAAATGCTGAAGAAGGCAGTGGACTTAGCAGGGATCTAGCAGTTCTAATTTTGGTTTTTAAATGAGCCTTATAATGATTAATTCTCCAATCAGCGTTTCGTAACAATTTAAGAATTCACAATTTTGTCTTGTCCTTGCCATAGGAGTTCACAAAACTTTGAATAAGCCGGCACATTTAATATCACAAAAGCAAACAAACCAAATTGTAGTTGCATTTACTTTTTTAATGAAGAGAAATATAATATTTATCTGGGAAAGAAGAGGTCGATCTTTATAAATCTCATCATTTCAAGTGTGGTTAGAACATAACGTTTATTCTCCATGACTTCCTAACAAGGCTATAGTGCAATTACCATTTAAACATCTCTCTGCTTTAAGTATTTGAATATTTGCTTTTAACGCTTTTATAATCTTATATAAAATCAAAAACTGACTAAAAACCTCGACATGAATCAAAATTAATACAGTGAACTGTACAGTGAACACTTTACAGCGAACTCGATTATAGACTTACCTTTTTAAAGATCAAAATTGAATTTTCGTCTCTGTATAATGATTCGCATGTAATCCAAATCAATTTTGATTATTTTTGAAAAGAATGTTTCAGGTTCCTTTTGCTCTTACTCAATTAACTCAAATTGTACTTTCCCTTCCAGGGATTCGTTGTGGCTTGCTTAATATGTAAACGCGTAACAGATGACGAAGCATCCCGACTTTTCCTTTATTTGCAAAAGCTATCAAGAGAATGGAGTTTGCTAAATAATGTAACTTGGGATAAAATAGGAGCAGCTGTTGCAGATACCACGTATGGTGGCTACGTAATCATTACGGCAGCATTACTAATTGGAAGAATCGCTGGTGAATTACCCACTAAAAGAAGAATCATTGAAATGGTTTTTCTTGGCCTCGGTGCTCTCCTATTTGTTGTTCTTGGTGAGTGTCTTCATCATATCATACCTAGATAAAAAAAAATAGAATAAAATCAATTTTCTCCCATTTTTCTGTTCATAGGAAGTCTCGAGTTTGCTGCTTTAGACTCAGTTCCGCCAGATCTAGTCGATAATGCAGCCGTAATAGGTTCGTTATCTCTAATAACTGCTGCGCTATTTCTTATTGATCTTGGTGGACCCAAGGCCAAAAAAGAGGTATCTGAACCAGCAAAATCACATAGAAAAGTTGTATCTAAACCGTTAGAAAGTTCAAATAATAAACCACCAGAAACGTACGCAGTAGAATCTGAAATAGAAAGATTAGAACGTAAGGAAATAGAAGCTTTAGAAGAACACAGTAAAAAATTAAAATCTTCAAAAGATCAAAGAAATGGTCAAAACGGTTTTGCTCCCAAAATTACTGGACAAAATGGATTCAAAAGTGCAGCACAAAATGGGTATAAGAAAATGAAAGATAAAGAAACACCTAAAAGGTTTGATATTTATGGGAAAGATGCTGATGAGTTTGAACTGCAAAAAGGTGATGTTGAACATGAAGATTCAAAACAGGCTGAAAGACATTCCCCTGTTTGGAGTCAGATTCGAAAAGGTAAATATCTTAAATTATTCAATTCATTTAGCCAGATCGAAATATTTTTTTATTTTTGCCCAGGACAATATGGGAAATACGATGTCGTGGTGCCATCTTACTTATATCCAAAAACAGATTCTTCGGGAGATCATCAAGAAGGTCATCCTAGCGGACCTGGGGATCCTGGATATGTCCAATATACTGCCCAACGGTGGGGCCAATCAAGCCAAAAAACACCTAGACATAGTCCGACGCAGGTGTGATAACGTTTTTATTAAATAAATAACTTTGTTCAATGTAAAAGGTTTTCGTTTTAAAGTCAGAATTTAAAATTTCAAGAAGTGTATTTTTTACTATTGTGTAGTCTTTTTATTGGGTTTAACTGTTCGTAGGTAATAAACTTTCGTTTATTTTATGTGTTGTTATTGTAATACTTGTGTTAATGTAACACATTTATGTAGATAACCAAACCAACCTTACATTATAATAGCATTGATAACCATATTGTGCTTATTTTTTTAAAATGTGTTAAACCAGTGTTTACTTAATTAATATTTAAATCTAAACAATAATTTTTTCAATGAAGTATTTTTTAGCGACGAAGCAACGTTTAAAAACAACGGTGGAGTAAATTTGAATATTTCCGTGTTGATACTTGATATAAATTTATTATTTTATTATCGGTGACTATTTTACTTAATTTTCTAGTTATAGACTATGATCTTCAAAGTTGTTACTTATTAGTTTGGAACATAACCTTGACATGATATCTGCATAATATTGTCATTCTAGAGCATTCACCGTTTCTGATATTTGTATTTTAAATTTAACTGAAGATTAACATGGATTAACGTTATTTATGAATTTGTACGTTGGGTTGACTATCCTTAAGGAGACCGTTTCATATAAATCACCCTGTATTATGCAATCAATTTTTTATTAATACAGAAACCTATCACAATACTATAAGATTTTAGTACTGTTACCCAATTCTTGTAGCACTCATAGTAAATGTTTATGACGTAATGTTTACGTAACTTTGTGATGAAACATCGAAATATATAGCACACTGCGTAATCACTGGTTTATCGGTACAGACAATTCTCCACATTTTGATGTACCATAAAAAAAATTCAGTATGTGCGTAGTAGACTTAAAGCGTACCACTACTAGACTTTTGTATTATTAGACTTTTTGTGCACTTATAGGATTACAATATACTACGCCGTTGTTACGCACTACTTACCGAATGTTATTTACTAGGGAACTTCAACCTTTCTTGCCTAACGGATTCATTAATAACGAGTTTATCAGTAGGCAAAACTTGGGATTATTACGTATTATAACAGGACTACAGTAGGTGTTTATTAAACATTCTGTGTACCACTACTAGATTTCAGTATTGTTAGGTTCTACAGTATCACTATAAGAATGCAATATACTATGATTTTGTTACGTCGAAAGTAACTTCATTTACGGCCCTATCAGTATGTAGATCTTAAAGACTTCGTGAACCACAATAAGATTGCAGTATGTGTTTATTAGACTTTTTGTGTACCACTATTAGACTTCAGTACTGTTAGTTTTTCTGTACCACTATAAGAATGCAGTGCACTAACGCTTTTGTTACGTAATACTTACGTAATTCCATTAGAGCCTTATCAGTATATATATCGTGAATCCTGCGTGTACCACAATAAGATTGCAGTATGTGTTTACTACAAATTTTGTGTACCACTATTAGATTTCTGTAGTTAGCTCTTCTGTACCACTATAAGAATGCAATGTACGACGCTTATGTTACGTAATACTTACGTAACTCTATTTACGGCTTCCGTGTACCACAATTAGATTGCAGTAAGTGTTTACTAGACTTCTGTGTACCACTATTAGATTTCAGTATTCTTAGGTTCTCTGTACCACAATAAGATTGCAGTATGTGTTTACTAGACTTTCTGTGTACCACTATTAGATTTCAGTATGTGTTTACTAGACTTTCTGTGTACCACTATTAGATTTCAGTATTATTAGTTTTTCTGTACCACAATAAGATTGCAGTATGTGTTTACTAGACTTTCCGTGTACCACAATTAGATTGCAGTATGTGTTTACTAGACTTTCTGTGTACCACTATTAGATTTCAGTATTGTTAGTTTTTCTGTACCACTATAAGAATGCAGTGTACGACGCTTTTGTTACGTAATACTTACGGAACTTCATTTACGGCCCTCGTGTACCGCAATAACATTGCAGTATTGTTAGTTTCTCTACACCACTACAAGAATACAGTATACTATGCTTTTGTTACGTAATACTTACCTAACTCCTTCTACGGCCTCTGTGTACCACAATAAGATTGCAGTATGTGTTTACTAGACTTTCTGTGTACCACTATTAGATTTCAGTATTGTTAGCTTATCTGTACCACTATAAGAATGCAGTGTACGACGCTTTTGTTACGTAATACTTACGGAACTTCATTTACGGCCCCCCGTGTACCACAATAAGATTGCAGTATGTGTTAACTAGACATTTTGTGTACCACTATTAGATTTCAGTATTGATAGTTTTTCTTTACCTCTATAAGAATGCAGTGACTATGCTTTTGTTACATACTTACGTAACTCCATTAGGGCGTAATCAGTATATTAATCGTGAATCCTGCGTGTACCATAATAAGATTGCAGTATGTGTTTACTACAAATTTTGTGTACCACTATTAGATTTCAGTATTATTCGTTTTTCTGTACCACAATAAGAATGCAGTGTACTACGCTTTTGTTACGTAATAGTTACGTAACTATATTAAGGCCTTATCAGTACATTAATCTTGAACCCTCCGTGTACCACAATTAGATTGCAGTATGTGTTTACTAGACTTTCTGTTTACCACTATTAGATTTCAGTATTATTAGTTTTTCTGTACCAAAATAAGATTGCAGTATGTGTTTACTAGACTTTCTGTGTACCACTATTAGATTTCAGTATTATTAGTTTTTCTGTACCACAATAAGATTGCAGTATGTGTTTACTAGACTTTCTGTTTACCACTATTAGATTTCAGTATTATTAGTTTTTCTGTACCAAAATAAGATTGCAGTATGTGTTTACTAGACTTTCTGTGTACCACTATTAGATTTCAGTATTGTTAGCTTTTCTGTACCACTATAAGAATGCAGTGTACTACGCTTTTGTTACGTAATAGTTACGTAACTCTATTAAGGCCTTATCAGTACATTAATCTTGAACCCTCCGTGTACCACAATTAGATTGCAGTATGTGTTTACTTGACTTTCTGTGTACCACTATTAGATTTCAGTATTGTTAGTTTTTCTGTACCACTATAAGAATGCAGTGTACGACGCTTTTGTTACGTAATACTTACGGAACTCCATTTACGGCGCTCGTGTACCACAATAAGATTGCAGTATTGTTAGTTTTTCTACACCACTACAAGAATACAGTATACTATGCTTTTGTTACGTAATACTTACCTAACTCCTTCTACGGCCTCCGTGTACCACAATAAGATTGCAGTATGTGTTTACTAGACTTCTTGTGTACCACTATTAGATTTCAGTATTATTAGTTTTTCTGTACCACAATAAGAATGCAGGGTACTACGCTTTTGTTACGTAATAGTTACGTAACTCTATTAAGGCCTTATCAGTACATTAATCTTGAACCCTCCGTGTACCACAATAAGATTGCAGTATTGTTAGTTTTTCTACACCACTACAAGAATACAGTATACTATGCTTTTGTTACGTAATACTTACCTAACTCCTTCTACGGCCTCCGTGTACCACAATAAGATTGCAGTATGTGTTTACTAGACTTTCTGTGTACCACTATTTGATTTCAGTATTGTTAGCTTATCTGTATCACTATAAGAATGCAGTGTACTGCGCTTTTGTTACGTAATAGTTACGTAACTCTATTAAGGCCTTATCAGTACATTAATCTTGAACCGTCCGTGTACCACAATTAGATTGCAGTATGTGTTTACTAGACTTTCTGTGTACCACTATTAGATTTCAGTATTGTTAGCTTATCTGTACCACTATAAGAATGCAGTGTACGACGCTTTTGTTACGTAATACTTACGGAACTTCATTTACGGCCCCCCGTGTACCACAATAAGATTGCAGTATGTGTTAACTACACATTTTGTGTACCACTATTAGATTTCAGTATTGATAGTTTTTCTTTACCACTATAAGAATGCAGTGTACGACGCTTTTGTTACGTAATACTTACGGAACTCCATTTACGGCCTTCGTGTACCACAATAAGATATCAGTATTGTTAGTTTTTCTACACCACTACAAGAATACAGTATACTATGCTTTTGTTACGTAATACTTACCTAATTCCATAAGGGCGTAATCAGTATATTAATCGTGAATCCTGCGTGTACCATAATAAGATTGCAGTATGTGTTTACTACAAATTTTGTGTAACACTATTAGATTTCAGTATTGTTAGTTTTTCTACACTACTATAAGAATGCAGTGTACGACGTTTTGTTACGTAATACTTACGGAACTCCTTCTACGTTTCTTCTTAAAATCTCAGAGATGTATACAATCTATTAACCAGGATTGGAGTTGCTAGATTTAAATGATAGATAGAGAAAGTAAAATTAATCACCTTTTAAAGTTATCACTTTCATGGTTTTAATGTAAAAAAATATTAAAAAGGGTCAACGTTTACTTCAATTTTTCCTTTGCAAACTAGCACAGCAAGATGAGAAATTCTTGTTAAATTAATAACACACAAAGAAAACTTATTTCGTTGTATATGGCGTACAGCGAAATAAGTTTTCTTACATACATGGCATATTACGATCAAATCCATGCAAAACGTTCCATTTAATATTGTGTATTATTTCTGAGATGGTAAAATATTGGACAAGTTTAACATTACTTATCGACATTGGCGAATCTCAAGCTATGTCAAGTTTACTCGAAGATAGCGCACCCTATGGAAAACATGCAAGAGTGGACTGGAACGCACAGATACCAAGAAATTTGTAGGTGCACCCTTGCCTTATGTGGTGCTTCAAAAGGCAAGAAGACTAAAAGATCTTTTTAAACTTACAACCTGTTAACGTATGTACAGGGTGAGCTACGGGAAACGTATGATTTTGGAATTACTAGTACTTGGGAAGTAGTGGGGCTGTAGAGATGGATAGGAGCTCTGTCTCTCCTTAAGGTGCTGTCATTTAAGCTGTTAATAGCCAAAATGCCGTTGTGGACGTTAGAACACCGCCTGTTCGCGTATGCTAGTTTTGTCAAAAGATGAAGAAATCAGTGCCTGAACAAGTGGCCATCTATAATCTTTGAATTTGCTTCCATTAATGTGTTTCTAATGATTTGAAATCGGTTTAGTTAGTAGAATAAAAGAGAACAATGTTAGATTTTTCTGACTTTACTTTAAGAATTAAATCTAAATGTGTAAAATTAAAATTTCTAAGCAAGTTAATTGAAAAAAAAAAACGTTGGTTTACTAACATAACTCTAACAATATTGTAAATAACAAAATAACAGCTTACTTTAACTTTGAAGCTATGTTACCTACCTGTGTAAACATTATTATTTGTATAGATATACCAATTAAATTTTAGTACATGTAAATGATGACAAAAACAACAATATATAAAATCTGTAATTATAATTTTTTGTGTTTAATTGTTGATACTTTGCTATTTAACCAATAAAACATTTTACAGCATGCTGGTGCCTAGTTCAACGAAAATCAAGATTGAAGATTGAGGCATGTATGCCTGCACTTACCTGTATGAATCAATAGTAATTATATTTATTACTACCAATAATTTAAAATTTTAAGTAAAAAACGAATCTTATCATAAGAACATTCAAATAATGTAAATTATATAATTCTTTTATATAAAATACAATTATAAGTATAACAGTAATAATATTGTAAGTATACATACAAAAATGGATCAAAAGAAATAGATAATGAAATTTTACAAATTATAATTAGAATAACTAAATATAGACAATTTATTTTATATTTGTAGCATATAATCGGTCTATAAAACGGTGAATATAAATTTGTGGCTTTCTTGCATTAAGCATGGATTATTTTTAATGTATGCTGGTATCCGATTTAATGAAAATTCTGCTCAAAATCCAAGGTTTATGTATATCTATACTTACTTTTAAGCAATTATTTACGCCATGTACTCCTAATAATGATTATTTTTCAAAGAAACAGTCATCATAAAAATATTCAAATGTATATTATATACTCTTTTTATAAAATACAGTCACCAACTTTACATATAACAGTAATGACCAATAATAATGTACATGTTATTAAAAAATAGATCAATACAGAAATGAATTAAGATATTTCACAAATTATTGTTAAAATAACTAAAAATAAGCAATTTAATTCATATCTGTATAATACAATTGGCCTTTAAAATAATGCATGTAAATCCAATGCACTATAACAATAACGTGACTGACTCCCATTGTAATTGTTCATACTTAGTCAGGGACGCTACATCATATAACAAATAATTAACTTTAATACATTATTATTAAAAATAATTGGACGTAACAAATATTAAATGTTTCGTCATATAACTAGAAAAATATGCAAATATTGTACGTATTAAGAGTAGTGATAGAATATAAAATACAAGTCTAAATCGATGTAACAAAAATATTAAGTTATTAGATTTTTGTATTTGGTGTGTTTGCAATTAATAATCTGTGTAGTAGTAATAATATAAATTGTGTGATTTAGAATATATTTTGTTATACATCATAAAATGCATAAAGTTTGAAAGAATGTTTACCTATACTTGACATTACAAACTCGATATCATTTGTGCATAATAGTGTAAAAGCAAATTAATCTCTTGACTTTATTTGGTATTTACCTAACTGTCTTAGTGTTTAATACTTAGAAACAGTAAGTCATTCATAACATTATATCTGTGTGAAGTAGATGAGAAACACAAAATATAAAAATTTATAGTTGTCGTGATTATGTGGTCTCATAACAAATGTGGAACTTGCATTTATCATTTCATTTCTACATAATTCTAATGATGTGTATTGTTATTAATTTTAAAAACCATTTAGATCTGCTAGAAATTCTACAAAAGAGAAAGTGTCTGTTATCTTAATTAATTAATAATCTTATTTTGCAAGTTAAAAACATATTTGAGTGTAGACCTTTTAAAGTCTTATGGTATTTAGAAATAATTTATTTGTAGTCATTTGTTTAAACAGCAGCCAAAATATTTCCATAGCACAGAATACAAATTTTCTTTCAATCTTTATGCAAACCTTCAGTTTTTCAATTAAAAAATTGGTTTAGTTCTGTCTCATTTATATTATATGATTAATGTGAGATTAACTCTAATAAATAATTTATAAAAATATATTCTTTCATATATTTTAAATTTGTATATAATGACCTTCATTTAAAATATGCAAAACTTCAAGAAGTTTTCCTACTTGGTATTACAGTCATGTATTCAAAAATCTTTTCAAAATTATTGCATTGTCAAATAGATCAATTCTTAAAAAATATTTTATTATTAATAAAAATATAATATCTCAAATTCTTATTGGTTCTTACGAGCACTATTAGCTTGCTCCAAATTAATATATTGTCTGACTAATCTAGAGATTTCATGTGCTTGTTCAGTCTGTAATCTTGTAACACGTTGCTGTAAAAGGTTTCCACATTTCATATCTAAAAATAACGCTCCATCCTCAGACCTAACTTTCCTTGTTGATATAACCTCAGCGAAAGGCCAGTGATGTATAGTTTCATGAGTTGTCATATCTAAGAAATGAACACCGGTTCTGTTTAGCGCTAATATATACTCCATCCAATTCTCTATGTCACCAGAAACTCGCTTAATAGCAAAGAATGAACTACCAAATAAAGGCCAATTACTTAAAACTTGCAACACTTTGTGTTTGGCGCGCGATACTTGCAATCCTGCTGCTTGTCCCCATGAAGTTTGAACAAGAGCTAACCATTGTGGTGGCCGCGGTTCTCGTAATCCTAATACAGGCTTAGGTAATAAAAATTTGACTTCTTTTAGACTAGGGGAATGTCCTAAATCTGCAGCGCGATGTAACAGTGCTGCTATCAAAGCCATATCCCTGACAACGCTTGGGGGTAAGTTTGGTGTGCCTAATTTCAATAATAAACCTTCTAAATAATCTGGAGCTACTTGATTAAATAGTACTTCAGTATATAAAGGACTAGCATCATGTTTTAAAGGGTGATACCATACAGAACGACAGAAAATTAAATAGAATGGTTGAGCTGCTTTGTGGAGTTCTGTCGTAACATCTAAGATATATTCGTCTGCAGCTAGAGGCATCGTGAAAGCGTCTCCTTGTACTATACAATACAAACTAAATTCTTGTTGTTCAGCTTCCGTTGTAACTCCTACCAAACTACAAAGTTCCGCTATAACATCTGCTACTACTGTACTACATCTAGTATTAACAACTCTTTCTGCACCTCCAGGTAACCTATATATTTGCCTTCTTGCACTACGACCTGCACTAACAGCTGTCACTTCTTCAACAGATGGCACATTTTTGCGGCCACCACATCTTTGAGTTTTTCTTAGATTCGATAAGCATACAGCTGCCGTTCCATGACAGACTCTTCGCCTGTCAGAAGCTGCACTTGTTAGATGTTCTGTAAGGTATGGTCTGAGGATTTCTGAGCAAGCAAAGTAAGCTGCAACAATGGAGAGAAGACGCCAGGCTCGTTGACATGATTCCGGATTTTCAGATTTGTTACTAGTTGTTTGTTTCATTAACTGGCAATAGATCTCATCTCGTAGTGGTATATGTTTGTGGCAGTGCTGTAACAAATAATAAAAAATTAGGAAGCAGTTAGAAAATTCTCGATACTGCAATGTAATTTCCAGTTAAGAAGTACAAATCATTTCCTCATAATTAAATGATTTAAACACAATCCTGAAATGAAACTAAGAATTTATAATGCATATTAAATAGAAAGCTGAGTATTACATATTTAAATAAAGATTATTCATTTAATTTCCTTTTAAATAATTAACTTAAGAGCCAATTTTTATAAAATTGAATTCAATAAAGAAGTAAAAGTAAATTTATTCAGAAGAAATTATTAGTAGGTATATATTATAATGACTATTATGATGAGTCGAGTAAAACGTTATTGAATTCAAAGTAACCAAAGTGTGAATTACTAGAAACAATAATGAAAAAAATTAGAGCTTTCTAGCAAGTCATCATTTCAAATTAATACTATTTAGAAGCATTCTGGCAATGATGATGATTGTTTTTGTTTGGTATAGAATTTTTTCTGATTTCTAGCCAATTCTTCATCTTATTCATCCTTCTTTATATTTCTGTTTTTGGAGCTTATGTTTAGGAGCAACTGGATTTTATTCTTGCGAAGGTTATTTTATTTTTCCTCATAACATATAGTTAGACTCTCGTTTTCATTTACTTTAATAATCAAAACTACCTCTTAAATTAATTTTAATTTTATGATTAAATAGCAATATTTAACTGCATTGTGAGATACGTTTTGCCACAAAATTTAAAACACCAATTATTTAAAGATTACTTTTTTAAAAATCTGCCAATTCATATTACCTCGTTGAAGTTTTTGGCTTGAAAACCATCTGATTTATATTGTTGAAAAATAAGCAACTTGACAAAAATTTTCTGCTTTTGTTATATTCTTTACATCTTAGTAATAATTTATAGAGTTATCTTAGTTAGTTTCTTCATCTAGTTTTTAATATTGTAACATTCTTAATAAACATTTATTTGTTTATTTATTTCACAAGTAGTTACAATTACAATTTATGCTAATATTTATTTAAACTCACTAAATTTGGATCACTTTTGATTTTTCCAGCAGGAATTCATTAAACTGCCCATCCTAGTATTTGTACCACCGCACCTTACTTCAGTGTATTACTGGAAAGTTCTAGGCGTATCAGAAAAACTTCCGAGAACGCGACAGAATATTCTACCGTGTTCGGGAAGAACACGATTTATCCCTTTCTTAAGATTGTTGCACCAAAAGTGACACTCTTTAGACATTTTTGCTTGTCCTTGAATCATGACGATACCTACATTAAGCATTTAGAATTCTTAAATTGAATTCTTTTGGGCTGTAGTTGCAGACCAAATATTTCAACATCTCCAGCATACTTCATACAGTATGTAAGTCCACACCCGATTTTTGGCATAGCTAACTTCTTGATACCATGTGCCTGGAGCTGCGTCTTCAAATCTCGTAGGGCCTTCCACAAGTCTTTGCACTGTGACTTTTCACATGAACGAATCTTTGTTTGTGTGCTGTATTTTTCTTGTGCCGCTAAACCTAAACTTAGCTTCGACAGTAATACCTCGAGATATCTTTAAATCCTTGACGACGCAGTAACCCACAGGGTATAGGAAACTTTATATAAAAGACTTTTAGTCTGTCTGAGTAGAATGCCATAACGTTAGTAAATGATGGAATTATGTATTCGACTGCTATAACGTTTGCTCCTGATGTTTTAGCTTCCTATTCTTCTCCGTCGATTTCATTTTGCCCTGTATGCATAGCCAAGAGTTTAGGGTGTATTATAACCACTGTTTTCCCCTCAGTGGTTTCGGATACGACAGATTAAGTCAATTATTCGTTTGATAATCTTGTAGTTATATCTTTTCAGGCTCTTTCGGTGATGGTCATCGATATCGTACCGGTCCTTGATTCTGTCATGGGTGTCTAAGCGAACGCTCTTCTGACGAAGGTTTTCGACGTATTCATTGTCAGCTAAATTATTTTCGCCAGATCTCGGATCAAATTTTAAATCACAAGATAGCCGGATTCCGTGCTCAAACAACAGTCCAACTGGAGTTTGTCCGGTTATTTCCGGTACAGTCGAGCGATTCGTCATCAGGCACTAGTAGGAGACAACTTTTGACAGCTCTACTGTTCTATTCATCCTTTCCACTGTAGCGTCTCACGATTTTAGAAGAAATATTTAAAACATTGACTTCTACGAATGTGACGAGTGCGCGATAAACCTTCACAGAAAAAAGATCTCGCTTTTACCTATCTTTGAAGATATTTTCAAATGTTCGCACGCTAAAATTTTCATAGAAAAACGGATGTTGCTTTTTGTCTAATGCATTTTAAAAGACCTGCCGCAATATTTCCTTAGACATTTCCTTATTTAATATTATCTACTTCTTGAAAACTTGAAAACGCCTGGGAACTACAAAAGAATTTTTCGTTATGTGCACAGGTATTTGTATTTATATAAAACTTGTCAACATTTTACACATCTCTCTTGGTGTTTGAATCTCAGCCAAACATCAATTCACATCAGTTGATCAGTTCTTTACGGTTCCACAACAATTGTAACAACTTTTTAACTTGTTTATAAACTTTAATAAATAACATTTATTATTTTATTATTTATTCATCATTATAAACAATTGTTACCGAACCTTTACATCACCATTCCATTCAATGGCAGATGCAGGGACGTAGCTCCTTTCTTATACGATTACGAATACCGAAGGTTTCAAAATAGCACCAACTCGAAGTTCCAATCATGATTAGATTCAATGGGACACCAAAACGGCTAAATAATTCTCTCACCGATATTTTAGGAATCGTGCCCGCTTCTTGATTTGCCAAGATGTGTTCTTATCCAATTGTTGAAGTACGTACTTCATCGCCACCAAAATGTATTTATCATCCGAATCCGTCTCTGGGGATGAACCCGTAATGTCTTACTTCTACGTTATTTTACGTTATTTTGTTGCTCTTCTCTTACCGATTGGTCCGTTCTCGGTTCAACAAATTTCGCACTATCTGCACCATTCTCTGTCATTTTTTTCCAGTGAATCCAATCAAGTCTCTTCCAAATCCCAAGAACCCTCTTGCCGGACTACCATGTAACTGCAGCAGTATCTCCGGAACTTTCTTTTTCGAAATCATCAACTGCATTCTCTCTCTGCTCACAAGACTACCTTAAACCTCCAGTGAGTCCCGCTGGACCCAGTACGCTTTCACAGTCGGGACCATATCGAAGTACTCTTTCTTACTCTATGTAGTCTATCTACGCTGCTTTCCAAGTTAGCACCAAGCGTAAGACAGGGTCGCTTTCTCGATCTTTCTAGATTTCGTCCGGTTCCCAGTTAGTATTCGACATACTTAACTTCCAGTCTCAAACAATCTTTACAATCACTGGCGCACGGTTTTGTAGATAGAGCATCAGTGTTCCGATGACTGTTGTGTCTCAAAACATATTCCTATGCGACTTACCCTTCGACAACCACCGCGACATGATCAGTTCTTAGTAGGAATCTGACGATTGCAAGTAACTGTCTTTGACTGGCAATATAGTTGCTATCCGGCTTAGACAGAACTTTATTAAACTAGACGATGACTCTCTCTTTCTATCTTATACCTAAGACAGAACGGTTTATATTTCGAAATTACTCACATTGGTGTATAACACGAGTTATCCTTTCATTTCTGGGTAACGCAAACCTAGTATGGTTACTAAAGCTTGCCTGAGAATGTTAAAAGCTTGTTTGCAGTCATCGTCCCATCACAAGTCTAGAAACTTCGTAATTCATGCTTGTCCCTTGATTGAGTCTGTTTTCTGATACTAGATTACTGAGATGTCTTACTTCCTTTTGGAACAAATTACATTTCTACAACTACATATTCGTACCACGTAGTTTCTTCCAGATCCTTCAAATGTCCATCGAGCATCTGGCCAACTATAATAGCATCGTCAAAGTAGACTAAGCAGCCTTTTAAGATAATTAACTCCATTAATCTTTCGAACGTTACAGAAGCGTTACATAGGTCAAACAGTTTAATTTTAAATTATCATAGGCCAGATATAATGTAGTAGCGGCAGTTTTCTCACGATGCTAAAACTCCAAATCAACCTGCCAGTAACCATTCTTCATACTCAAGATGGAAAACCATTTAGTTCTAGAAAAAATGTCCAAAGTATCAAAGATCTTGGGTCTTTCTTGATCATACTGTTTGGCTGCTTCTAAGTCGCAAATCAAAAACACAAAATCTTGTACGGTCGTGTTTCTTGTTTCCCAAGAGAACTAGCAAAGTTCAAGAATTATTCGAAAGCTTCTACACGCCTTGATTAACTATATCTTCGATGATTTTTTCTGCTTCCTTGCATGTACGGATAACTACTACAACTTATGTTTTATCAAATAACCCAATTTGGTAAATTTCAAATAAGTGACTTTTGGTGTAATAATAAATTTTCCAGTAGTAGGAGTATTTGTGTACTAATTAGTTTCAAATTAAAAAAGTTATTGTAGTCGATCACAATCTGGTCAAACAAAAATCGTCTGTACATTGCTTTCCTTAGTAACCAAAAAGTAAATAAAATCTAATTGCTGTTCCTTTCCTTGACTCATCCTTTCCAAAGATTCTTCTTGGTTTGAGTAACACGTGATAAAGTAGATCATTCGGAAATATATGAGTTAAAATAGATTCTAAATTTTCCGCGCTGAAGAGGTATAAATACACTGTTAAAAGTTACAATAAGTAAAGCTAAATTTAAGGATTAAGCAATAATAAAGTTCTATTTATCTGCTTCTGGTCTGGATTCAATTTTAACCACCCAAATGCCATTCATAATTATTATTTCGATTATTTAAGAGGTTGGACAGGAAGATTATGTGATGCTTTTTAAAGAAACAAGGTGGATGATATGATTTACTTTGTTTATTTAGTATAATATGATAATTATAAGGAAAAGTCAAAGCTTTTGTCATTTTCAATTTTTTTTTTGTTTTTGGATCACTTTTTATTTACAAACAAACCATAGTCATTCGTTGTAGTATTTTCTATTTTCTAAGTAAACATGATTTGAGCGATTGTGACCTGCCTGAAGTCCTTTTCTGGGCTAGTATATATTTCGTTTTTCTTAGAATATCCTAACTAGTGCCATTATTAAATTTGTTTTCAATTTCACAACGATCAACTTACAACATTGCGTTTGTTAGCGTTGCAATTTTTTGGAAAATGCAGCAGCTTTTTATTTCCACAATAACTGATTGTACTTAAGGGTAATATTCCCTTAGCAATTCCAACCATTGGAAAAATTTCGCGTTGGTTTAGATATAAGGCGTCTTCAGTTCACCTTGATCGTATCCCTTCAGGAAATGGAAATGTAGAAGGATATATCGAGATCGTTAATATCTCAACTACACTATCTTGATTTCGATGTGTAAAAGGAATCTTCCAAGTTTTACGGATTACGTTATGGAGGTCATCCTATGTTGATAAATTCTTAAAGTGAAATGAAAAGCTTGTTTTCAAATATTTTTTTAAAAGTGTGTTTATTCAGGTTCTAGAAGTATCGGGCCACTCTGATAGTGAATTATCTCGACGGATTTGTAAATATTGTTATTTTTCAAGGTGTGGTAAAGGATCAAATATTAAGAGATTAAATATTCAGGCTGCTGCTGAAGATACCATTTCATAAATTGTTGAATGAGCGCGTAACGTAAAAGGAACAGGAAGTAGAAATAACAAGACAATCCGCATGGTTTCATAAAGTTTTATAGGAAAAAATGATTAATGAGATTTCCCTTGACTTTTTGTTTTGTTTCTAATTTCAGGAAATATCTAATTAAAAAATAAATTATTTAATTATTATAAGTACTCCATATGTAATATTCGTTTAAAATAATTATAAATAATTGAGATTTTTTATATTTATCAGATTATTAAACAATTCTGAATTCTCGAAAAATGACTATTGGGTAATCACAATTATTAATAGATGATTTAACTTTTCTTAATTAACCCTAACTAATTAAATTAATTAATAACACGCTGTTTTGCTCGATGAATTATGTAAAGTAATTAAATCAATTTTAGAAGTGTTCAACGCCAATTATTAAAGAATTTACTTACCATAAGCACTGTATAAACACATTTAACTTCTGATGTTCCTGGTATGAGGGGTAGATCTCCACAATATCTTAAAATGCATTCGAAACATTCCACTGCTAATGGTGTAAGATCTAGATTTTCTAATCGTAAAAGAGGACCTTCTAATGGAATTCCTTGCCACTTAACAAGATCTGTTTGTTGTTTCCATGTCCATTCTTTCCTTTTCTCTTTCGATTTTAACGATGAGTCCATTTTAAGTAACTCTAATCTGTAAAAAAACAGCAACATTAATAACTTTAATTGACTATTTGCAACAATAATAATCACGTCATTTAAAGAAAAGAAAAGAATTACATACTGAATACCTGCCTACTCTATTCTGTATTAATCCCATTAAAAAAATAAACAAATAAAATTTGTGGGATAATGATCTACCACCTTGTCACACCAAAGGATCAAACACATAATGTTAAATTTGTTTTATATAACAGCTTAAGTTACAATGATGAGAAAATTTCATAAGTGTTTCTTGACAAATGTCCACTTTTCCTTTTTTAACTACAGTAATCAGGTAACCTAATAATTCCTTCAGAAACCTTTATAAAAATTCTAGAATAAGTAGTAGCATTGCATTCAATAATTACAGGTTATGCAATGTCAGAATTATTTATAGTTGCTTATATGCGTATGTATAATTACTTTTATAGAAAAGTATCATCATCATCATCATCATCAGATGTTGTAGCCCACGATTGTGTTAATTTTGTACAAGGATACAGAGATTTCATAATACTACTACATATTTAGCCTCTAAAATTGAAAAAAACAAACTTACTTGAGTCTATAGTTTCCAATTTTCGTCTCATATTTAAAACATTGTTTACCAAATTCTACCACATTTTGATTACATTTTTGCATATATGTGTGTGTAATTGCATGAGATATCAGCACTTTAGATGAGACATTCATTAATAAATCACCAATTCATTCTAAACGGTTTTTAAAATTTAAAAAAAAACAGAAACTGAGCTTTTTTAAATTAACAAACTTCACACAAAAATCATTCGCTTATAGTTACTCTCTCATAAATGATTAAAAATTGTCTGTATAAAACAGAAAAGAAAGAAAGGGTGTATGCTTTCTAATTTTTAACAATATGAAGATACACTTTACTGCACATCAGTAGTGCGCGTGATATACTTAATAGATATAATATGTGTAATAATTAGAATGAATACTTCATATTATATGTAAAATTATGCATTGTCACAATTAAAGATTCTACTTAATTGGAACGTTATTGTACGTCACTTTCAAATTATTAATAATAACTGCATGCAACCTATTTATAATGTAAAGATAATCACGGGAAAGTCATTAGTTGTACGGTATCAGTGGTATCTGAAATTTGAATGCTCATAAATACATAGGTAACTGATCCCTATGGGTTTAAAAGACAGACAATAAAATAAGTTAATTTACAGTTAAATTTAAACATAAAATTTGAAATCATAGAATATCCTGGTAATCTCATAGACACAAATTGAGTCAGTATGATTATAAACAAATAAAATTAGCAACACTACTTCGAATAACAACTCTGATTAATGATAGTGATTAGTGCTAGTCTATATAGCAGTATTAAAGAATTTTAAGACCAGACGCATGTTTCCTACATCTCAAATAATTGATATGCTCAAAAAATAAATAAAAAATGAATCCAGAAAATTTGCCAATAGCTCAGATCCTAGAATTTTGAAGAAAGAAGTATTCCACACCTGAAAAATACAGCAAGGATGTAGTTAATAGAATTTTCTTTATTTTTAAAGAGAAATTTATTCATCCTGTTTTAGTTGTTAAGTTACCAAACCTAACCATCATAAGGGATTCAGGATCTTGTGAAATTACGTCAATTTATTGTCTTCCAGTAATGGATACTATATAGTTCTTGAGTGTTACACCTCAGATTTATCAACAAAGGTGGCTGAAATTAAGAAAAATCTCGTATTTAATTTTGTGAATGAAAGAATACAAAATATACAATTTAAGTTGAAGGGTAGCCAAAATGGTAACTACAGTAAATGGACCTAACAAATCGGAGAAAGATGAATTTTGGAAACAACAACAAGTGGAAAATAAAAAAGGAATATTGTACGGACGAGTGGGGAACAATGAGATAACCTCTGAAAAACGTGTTGGTAAATACGTTGAAAGTGTACTTAATTCAAATGGACAGGGAATAATAGACTTTTGTATATAGTAAACGATCTGTTTGTGACAAACATTTTCTTCGAACACTTAGATATACACAAATGCACAAGAGTTATAGATAGTAGAAACGAAAAATCTATCGTTGATCTGTTGATGATAGAAAAGAATCAGCGAAGGAGGATAAAGGACACGAGAGGTAAACGACAGTATGAAGAGGTGAGCAACCACCTATTAGTGGAAGCAAAGTTAAAATTAAATCAGGTACAAGGAAAAACCAAAGAAAGTGTTATTCAACAAAGATACACAAATATAAGAAGTTATAAGCCGTTGGGAAAAGTAGTGGAGAAGAAATATTAGGACAAAATCTTAAAAAAATTAGAAGAAAGAATTTGAGTCAAAGAATATTGAGATTATGTGAAAAAACTTCAAAGAAACTGCAAAGGAAGTATGCGGAGAAGCAAAAATATCTACCAAAAAAAAGACAAACTCCTTGGTGGAACAAAGAAGTAAACGAAGAGATTAGAAAGAAAAAAAAGTAGCAGAAATACTTAGCTACAAAAATAATAGAAGATTATATTAGGTACCAGACGCAAAGAAAAACGGTGAAAGAAACTGTAAAAAGCGCAAAGAAAAAGGCATAGGAACGATATGGAAATGAACTAGAAAATGAGGAAAGGAAAATGGCAAAAATTGTTTACCATGCTAAAAGGGATGTGGAGAAAAAAGGATTTGAACTAAAATGGATTAAGAACAAACAAGGTAAACTGTTATAAGTGACATAGAGGAAAGGTGAAAAAACTTTTTTGAAGAACTGTTAAAAGAGAATGCGATGACGAGCAAGAGAGAGAGGATGCAGGGGAGAAACCAACTGAGAAAGTAAATGGGGCAGTCAGAAAAAGAAATCTCAAAAAAGTAATTTGGTGAAGCATTGAAGAGGGTTAAAACTGGAAAATCAGCAGGCATTAATGAAATAAAACCAGAAATGCTGAAAAAGATGAAGAGAGATGGAGAGGTAATATTAAGGAAGATATTGAATGCTATATGGGGAGAGAAAACGATACCGAAAAGATGGGAAACTGCTATTATAAGCCCGATACGCAAAAAACGAGACAAAATGAGTTGTGGCAATTACAGTAGTATACCATTATTGCATATCGCCAGTAAAATACTAGAGAGAATACTGGAAAAGGGGCTCAGAGAAATAATTGAACCAACCATAGAAGATACGCAAGCAGGATTCAGAAGAGGACAAAACACAAACGAATGGATATTTACTCTGAGACAGATAAGGGAAAAAATTATGAAAAGCGGAAATAACATGTATGTAGGAGCTATAGATGTACAGAACGCGTTTGATTTTGTAAACAGAGAAGAAATATGAAGAAATACCAGAAGAGCTTGTAGAAGTAATAAAGTATATATATATCTGAAACTATCCAAGATATCTAAATTTTGCAACCGTCAGCAAAAAGGTCCTATAAATAGCCAACTTTCATCCCATTTAACCGATGCTGTATCTCTTACCGTTTCCAAGATCCGCATGCTGTGCATCCTTATCTTGGACACACTGTATATTTGTTTAGTTGCTTTGAACATGTGTTCATCCTAAAGTTAGCCTTTACCAATATTATTATTATTTATTATTTTAAAATCTGTTATCTAGTGATGAATAAATCCGATCATAGATATTTTGGTGTATTTTATTTGAATATGTTCGAATTTTTTTTTTAAATATAGGTCAACTATATCTACAGGGTGTTTCAGTAACCATTACATTTTATCTGTGTTTGTAAACCACGCATTGAAGCTGAGTAGGCGTGTGTTGGAACCGCCTTCGCTGTAGTAAAAATTATTTTATCTTTATACTGCAGTACGGCTGGAGCGACTATATTACCTGGTTATTTAGTGAGTCATAACGTGCACATTTGCGGTGCACCCTGCTGAGTTATTGTGACTTTGTTTAAGCAAGAGCTCTAAAAGAACAATCGTAGTCTCTTCCCGGGTAAGTTTTAAGAGACTTTGTATGTACAGTGTCCAGGGTTATTAGAACATTCTCCACATCTACCAGGTGTTGCTAACGAGGGATTGCGCCTGGAATACGACAATTTTAGTTTGATCTCTGGCGCCCTATCGATTTGTGACATTTTTTGGAAGAACCTGAGTTTCTTTATTCAGTTTAAGTTTATTTTTAGAGTAAAGCTTATTAGTGAACCCATCTCATCTTCGATTTTGAGCTGCTACGAGCACAGCAATATCATCTGAACGAGTATAGGGCCTGTTTTCTACAATTTTATCGTTACAGACGGTTTGCGATCATAGACGTACAACAAATGCCAGTACGTACTTCTGATTTAATAAATCTTAAGTCAGTAACAAAAATGAATAACCGAAGTACAAACTTAGCCTATAATTAAGTTAAGTTCGTCAAAGGTTTGTATGGTGTGTATGAAGCTTAATTAGAAAATAATATTTTCAAAAATGTCAGTAGCCTGATATGTGGCCATTTGAAGTAAGCAAGATAATAATGCTTGTGATCAGGATCAGGTATCACTCTACCATGGTACCTATGAAATATTGGTCACAAGCAATCTCTAAATAAGCAGTTAGCTGAGATATCAACGACAAATCTCACTTGCATAGACTGCTAAAAACTTCTACAATGCTCTGAAGGAAGTTTTATTTATCTGTGAGTTGTTTACTAAAAATAAATCTTTTAGAGATAACTTCAAGCTTTTAAATGGATACATAATTTTAAATAAAACCATTATACTTTCAAGTTTCATTTTCATTGTAAAAAATGGTAAAGGAAATAGTGATATTTCTAGTTTTGTTGACGTCCAATATTTATATTAATAGGGAAAATATTTTTGTGCAATTAAATCTATACATTGAGTTAAGTCCTTTTTGTTAAAAACATAAATATGTATGTAACCTCAATACAATACTTATACTTTAGCTACTAGAATTGGTTTGTAAAAATGTTCGTAAAAATAAACAAACATAAAGAATAAAACTACAGATAATATAGAAAATACATCAGCATAATGTAAATTCATACATTTACATATTTATTAATTATGCAGATATGATAAATTAATTAACAAAAAGATTGTTTTCATTTTTAGATAATAATGCTAATAATAATAATAATAAGCAGAAAAAGTTATCACAGCATCAACAAATTACAAATTTCACTTTCTAGATTTTAGATATATCACGGTATTGTTTTAATTTTACTGCCGCTATTCAGTATTCCTAACAGAAATCTCCCTGAAGATTTATTCATTTTCTCAAACCACAAGAGAACATGTTAATTTATATTGAAAATTATGATTATTATCTTCGTACATACATTTTGATTTTCCCTAAGTAATAAAAATGAGTAAAAAAATTGCTATTACTTATAAATGAATAATGAAGAAAAGATCATCACTTCAACATTTAGAGGTATAGTAGATAAGGCAAATTTGATTTAAGAAGAATAGTTTTATGATATACAGGGTGAGTCAGTTATGTGCATACTTAGAATATCTTCTAGAATAGTAGAGATAAAAAGAAAGATTTTTGTTAAGAACTGTCCGACTGCTCAAAAACTATCATTCTATTGTAGTAGATTCCTCCTATTTGTAACTGTTTCAGGGCAGGCATATTCATTTCGTTCTTTTAATGCTGTGGTATATTTTCTGTCAATGAGTTTTGATAAAGTTTTGTTGCTCTTTTATTTCATATAAAAAGTTTGCCTTCTACCTTCGATAACAGAAATATCAAGAAAAAGGCAATAAATGACTCACCCAATATATCAGAATTAAATGAGTTTTAAATGCAATCTCAATAGTTAATCCTAAAACTCATTTTCCCGTTTAATTTTCTTTTCTTCTCCCTAATTCCAGTTACCAAAAGGTAATTCCAACATATCCAAAATACTTTCTTTTATTGTAAACAATTTAATCTAAAACATTAAAATTCATGGCTTCATTATGAATGCACGATGAATTTGTTGTTAACTTACATGCTTAACAGCCATGACCTTTTAATGAAGTGATAAAATCTTACTATTCTTTTGACCATTCATTTTGTTTTCTAAAAAACACTGAATGAATACCTTTAAGTTGTTTCAGTCACCTATTAATCAAATTAACTAACGTTTTGCAAAAGAAAAGGAGGATATAAAAGGTTCCAATTGAATTTCTCTTTAAAGGTCAATTAAAAAATTGCCTACTGAAATAGGAATTTAAAAATAATAAATTCAGCATAAAATAATCCTCTTTGAAATATTCATCTAATGAAGAAACCGTTACCAACAACAATCATTGCGGATATTTAATAACACTGATCTCTTTTTAATTTCTGTACAAGTAGAAAATTGCTAAATAATTAAGAAATAAAAGCAATCATGTCAAAACTGTATGCATTTTTATGCATATATTATAATAATAACAATTATAATACATGTACAATAAATTGGTGTCGCAATTATTCGGTTGAAGAAAAGAAATTTCATTTACTGTTCTCCATTTTACACACCATTACCAAGTTGTATTCATTAACATTAGTTAAGTGCCTAATAATAAAATATGGAATTATACTGATCCACTGCATAATCATGCAACAACGCTTGAGGTTTAATAACTCTCGTTATTATTTGCTACCTACATTTTCACCCAAGTGTAAACTACACTGTCTATTCAAAAACACTTTAATATTAAGTTTGATATTTGTTATTTGATTTAACTTATATAATTCTTCAGTGACATGATGTAATTAAATAGTATAAAATTAAAGAGTAATTTCAGTTTAATACTAGTAATTAGTCACCATGATATAACGTATGAAGAAGGTTAATTATATGATAGAAATAGTTATTAAATAGGTTCAAAATGATACTTCTTTATACATTTTAAATCAATTTATTCCCACGAACATCTTTTAATTTATTAACAGGTTGCAATGTAAGCAGTCCAGATATTCAAGATAATGAATCTTTCACAAATTGACTTTTCTTGGAATTCATATTCCATCTGAGAGTTTATTATATTTTCTTATTTTAGTTCCAATCCATCATTTGCATTGTGATAAAAGGTCATCTTCATCTAGTTCTCCATCGAAAATATCTCATTGATAATTTGGTTTTATTAAAGTATTTCTTGAATTTCCAAAGTAAGAAATGATCAAAATAAAACAGCCACAGTAATTGTAATAACAGCAAGAAAGTAGTTTACAAAATATTCTAGTATCTGGCTTCCAAAGTTAGAATTAAGAACAGAAGCAATATCTTATCGAGTTCGAAAAATATCAAAAGAAAAAACTTAAAATGCAACCAATCTACAGTCTAGCCAGTTCAAACACTCTGGTTCAGTTGCAAACTGAAAACTCAGATTCTTGTAAAAAATGTCTTCCTTGTTAATATTACATATTTCTGCTGGTTGCTTTCGATCATTCTACAAGTATCAAAGAATACTTAACTTGCTGCCACATGATACTTTTGAAGACGATCATGACTTTGGGATGTTGAAGACTATACTATAAGAAATTTTCAGTTCTTAGTAAATTTAAAATTAGTTTTCTTTAAGCTTCTGTTGATATTATCTAAGACGTTATTAGTTATTACCATGTAATTTATTTATCTATGACTTCAACTTATATAGTCAAACCAGTAAGATGTTGTTGCAAAAAGCAATAATTTTGTTCATCCGAATTTAATAATTAGTTCCTGCACATAATTGGCACTGAAAGCGAATTCAAAGATTTCATCAAAAGATATTCCAAAAAAAGATCCTAGTAGATTATGAGCACAGGACAGTTTTATCCACATAAACCAGCGTCTAGATCCTAATTAGTCGAAAACAATGGTAGTGGTAAGTGCAAAATATTCAAAAGTGCCCCCAAATCATAAAATTGAAAAATACTGTTCCATTTGAACTTTTATGTTAGTTTTAAGAATTTCTATAACGATTCACGTAACACTGATTCTTCTATAGTTGTCACAACTGATCACCTATTCCACTTTTTCCAAGTGTTATTTTCTTTTCTCGCCAATTGTCACTTCTGAACAAACATCTTGGCTCTAAGCTGGAATACTGACGTACTGGAATAGCTAGCTAGAGAAGAGGACCCAAAGCCCTTTCTCTCATTGCCATTACTACGAAAATTATCATTGTGTCTGTATCTGTGCTTCCCTCTTCCACAAAATACCGACTGCAATGTACTGTATGCCATGATTGCTCTTATCCAGCCTTATCGCTACTGCCCATCTCAGTTACTATTAAAGTCGACGTTATTCACACCGTCTTACGCCAACCACTAATGTATTTGTGCGCAACCATCATCAACGCGGCTGCTCCATTTTTTTGAATCAAATAACGCTGGTGATCACTACTGCAACTACAACTGCTACTGCAACCACATTGTTTGCTTGTTCCGGTGCGTCGTCGCTTATGTTAATATTTAACTACCAATCCACATATACAACTATAACTACAAATGGACTGCTTCTTGTTTTCAGCCTATCCGCTTTTTCTGCATTCTTCTCAATTAGATTTTGAGCTGAGCTTCAAAATGAGATCGTTTCCTGAAATGGATTTATTGAAATCTAAACAGATATTATCATTCTAGACAGAATATATAGTTAATATCCATTAACAGTTTTTTCCGTAATATGATAACTAAAGAGTTATAAGGAAATAAAATAATTTTTCTTTACTAGTGACGTCACAGTTCGTCGGTAGACGGTCTGTACAAATAGTAGAGCTGACAACGTTGCAATCGCGTTGTTGTGTCTTTGCTGTCATTCGTTAGTTGTCGGGTTTCTTCGCTTTGTCGATTTCAACCAGAAATAATATAATTATCTGTATTTTTTACGTCTGTTATTGACTATTGTTTTGTGATTTAGTGGTTAGCGTATTTGTATTACACGTTGCAAATATAATATATAATATATATAATAACATAATACCGCATAACCTCAACAATAAAATTCAAACTTCTAAGCGCTTCCTATATTACCTACAGCACTCCCGTTTTCAGCGTTGTCATATCATCAAAGACTTGTGACGTCACAGGAGTGGCGGGAAAAGTTTTTTAAATTTCAAATTGAAAAAAAAAGTGAAAATAAAAGCAGAAAAAATCTGAAAAAAAGCCAGCTTATAGCCTCTCAGACAAAAATGATATCTATGTTGACTAAGGTGCTGACCCGACGTCTAAGCTTGCAGCCTAAGGCAGTGGGATATTTTTCATAGTCTTGCTGCTTCTTGAACACCCCATTAACAGCTACGTTGCACTGATTTCTCGCCCTAACTGAAGAATTCCTATGTCAAGGTAAAACAGGGCCTCTTGTTCTCTATGTAAAATTAAAAATAAATTCTGTGACTTAACCTGCGAATGCTGTAGGTTTAGAAAGCACAATCTGACACAGGCAAAAACATTTAAAAACTCAAAATAATCTTTTCTTAGTAAATGAAGCTGTAAAATACTGCATGTTTTCTACAATTTAAAAGTAGCACAAATCGCTAAATACCCAAAATTCCACAGTCTGAACTTATAAATGCAGCATCACTATTTATAGTTATCTAGTTCGCAATGTACGACGTTGCAATTCAATTTTAATTTCACAATGATTATTAATAGGCCAGTAAAATAGAAGGGTTAAGGTGGCAATAAATGTCGGCAAACGTTTTATCGTCTAATAGAAGCATCCTGGTTTTTCACGGTCCCTCGTGGTACAATTTTGTCAAAAACTGAGATATAGTAATTCTCAAACGTCTGCAACTCGGAAACGCCTACTCCAATTGCAGTGAGCTAAACATCGTCGTTTTTGACCGCCAATCTCGACCATACCACTTGACCAAATTATAAAGTTGTGGTACTCATTTGCCGCAGGATGTAATGGTCTTCAGGTCTTATGCAGTGAAGTTTTCACTAGAAAACACCATTTAGGAGTTATAAGCGAAAAACTAAAAAAAGTCTGAAAACTTCGTGATTTCTTGATGACCTCACGTTAACTCACCACGACGGACCGTGAAAAACTAAGATACTTCTATTAGACCTCCAGTAACCTGATTAAAACCATAAAATGTTTGCCGACATTTATTTCCATTTTGACCCCCTTTTGGGATCTAACTTTACTGGCCTATAAATCAAAAAGAAAACTGTAAAACATTTTACAACGGATTATGCAAAAATCTAGATTTTGTGCAAAGATAGACTTGAAACGTATAAAACCTTAACATATATCTTTGGATCATTATTTTACCATATTAGGGATTCCATTTACATGCCTGTATGTTTAACTTACAAAACTCCTGGAACATCTACTCTCTAACTGTTCTGTGTAGAAAATCCGAACTTGCTGAGGACCACTGTTAGTGTCTTGTCATCTGAAGTATTTATATTATAAATTATCAGTGTAATTAAAACTTCCTTTATTCACTAACATTGGTTTCGAAGAATTCTCAAAGCTTTAATAAAATGTTCTTACTTTTGATCTGAATTGTGCGAATTTAATTCAGATTCTTTCCAAACTATGCAGATATAGTATGGTTAGAGTAGCATTATCTGCAGAATTGCGTCAATTCCATCTGTTCAAACTTAAATGTTTCTTTCGCTTGTCTTCTCTTAATCTTCTGCCTATTGTCCTTTACACAAATACATGAATTTATATCAGTTATTTTCACTACAATTTATCGAAATTTGTAGCATTTAGTTTTAGAATACAATTGATCAAATTGGAAGCGCTTCTACTATACAAACAACGTTGTTTGCATCGTTTAATGCACTTGATCCTTGAATTACTGATACATACGAGGGGTGGTTGATAATAAATCGGCCTAGGTAAGAGAACACAACTTTTTTCGGCAACACACATTTTATTTCTCAACATAATCCCATTTAAGCTCTCTACATTTCGTTCTACTATACTCCAATTTTTCAATGCCCCCTAGAAATACGGTTTTTGGAAGCCCTCAAAATAGGCTTTTGTTTCAGCGATAACCTCCTCATTCGACCCAAATCTCTTACCACCCAGTTCAAGTTTGAGAATACATAATAGTCGAATGGGGCCAAATCAGGAGAATATGAAGAATGGGGCACCAATTCGTAGCACAGTTCATGAAATTCCACCATTGCGGCGGCTGATTTGTACGCCGATGGTTTGTCCTAGTGGAAAAGCACATTTGTCTTTGACAAATGAGGTCGTTTTCACTTCAAAACGGCGTCAAATCGATCCAGCAGCTCTGCATAATATACTCCCGTGATAGTTTTGCCTTTTTCAAGGTAATCGCGTTCGTATCCTAGAAAACTGCGGCCATGACCTTCTTTGGCTTCAACTCGCCAGAAGGAGTCCACTGTTTGGCAGCTCCTTGGTCTCTGGTATGTTGTAATGAATCCATGTTTCGTCCACGGTTACGAATCGGCGTAAAAAATCCTTCTTATCGCGGTTGAATATGGCCAAGCACTCCTTCAAAATGGGCAGACGATTGCATTTGTTGTCGACAGAGAGCAAATGCGAGACCTATCTAGTATAGAGCTTCCTTATTTCCAAATATTTAGTTGAGTACTTGTTCGGTTCAGATGCCCACAAACTCAGCTATCTCGCTCGCTTGATCGTCGATTATCATTTCATTGATTTTATCGACCATTTCTGGCGTGGACGCTTAAATTCAGTTGTCCAATATTTTATTGTTAATAACGAAGGCGCAGAATCCCCATAAACATTAGTCAATTCGGTGTTGATCTCATTGTTTGTTTTCTTTTTCAAAAACAAGTATCTAATTACTGCACGATATTCGATTTTATTCATTTTTGTAAAGTTATTCGCTTCCAATGACTATCAAGCACAAACTAATTGCATCGTTGCAGTCGTTTCAAGGTTAGTACTATTTACAAATAGCATCAGCATTATAGAATATGAGACTCAAGAAATCCTAAAACAAAAGCTGCAGAAGATATTCATACGTAAGAAATACTTTAACAAGGTTTTTTGTATTTTTCAAAGTCAAATTCTTTAAGGTTCTGTAATAGATGTAATAATGTTCCTGACTAAGCTTTTCAAATGTCTTGATTTTTTAAAAATAATCTAGGATGAATATAAATTCTTCAGTGTCAGAAACCAGATAAAGATCAAGATTTAAAGTTGTCGTTTTTGTGAAGACGCTCATGCTACTAAAACGTATGACGTATGACGATCAGACATCAATGCTCCAATTCTGCCAACAATGCGTAAGACATGAAAAATATTCATTAGAATAACCTGCTACGTATTTCACAACCATTAGAACCTTATGTCCTCAGATTTATTTCAGCACCAAATACCAAACGTGACAGGGACGTCTACTCTTCCGCTTTTTTTTAATCGGTAATTCAAGGATCTAGTAACCCATTTAATATCTAAACTAAATAGGCGTTGATTGATTGAAGGTTAACGCCAATCATCCCAATAGTGCTGACAAGCCCTAATCGATATTATCGCTGTGGTTCTTAACAAGCTCAATTTACAAAAGCGAATGGTTAATAGAAATCAACTTGGAGGTGACACATCATAAATTTAGGTCCTAGATGAAATTTTTGCAATCTGGTCGGAATAAGACTAGAGCTGGACAAGAAAATAAAAACTTTTAATAGAATCTACGAGATTTAAGAGGAATAAAAGATTTGAGAAGAGTTCATTCGGATCAGAAAAGAGGAACGATAGATTTCAGGCAAAGTTTGCACAATCCGGAAAAGCAGTACTTATCAAGTTACATCCTAACACAACATCAAATCAGTTACTTGGGTTAACTACATTTAATTCCCAAATTGATAAAGTTAGTAATAAGAATAGGCCATAATGTTTTACAATTATTATAATATTAAACAACTTAAAGAGTTAAGCATTAATCTACGAAGGTAGGCATACAGTGGCTAGTCGACAATAATAATAACTACAAGCGATTAACAGGGTGGGCTCAGAGACGAATGAAACAAGTAAGACTGATATTAAATGTAGCATCTTTTTACCACACGAAGACGCCTTAAGAAGTTTTGTCGTATATGCCAAATACCCAAAGTAGGACTAAGAAGTTCTGAGTTTCATATAACTGATCCGCTATTGCTCGGAAGAAGCATGTCACGACATTCTTCATTTGCTTTATCTCACAAATAGTAATTTTCAGATTCTTATTGCATCTGTTTAACATAACTCCTTACGTGAAACTCATTGCAAAGCACCTGATGCTAGATATGCTTCTTTCGAAAGATCGGTGAGCTCACGATGGTTTAATTTTTCAGTTAAAACACTTCGATTCTTGATTTTCTACTAGTGGACATTCTTGTAACTGCGAGATGTACTTTTTATCATTACTTGTTATGCTAGAGCTCGAATCCCTATCATTTGATCATGTATCATCTTCACTAAGAGATTTTTCTTTTGACGTAGGTTTCTCTTCCTTTCATTTCCCTTCTCTGATCTTATGACAATTAATTCTGGGCAACTAGGACTTTCTTTACTAGCGATGTTCTTTGCTTTAGCTCTAATTTCCAATTCCTCTTTTGGTTTTGAGCTGGTTTGTCTTTTAAACTAGGATTTCCTTCTTTCTTCTCATCTTGTTTGGTTTCTGATCTACGGCAAGTGATCTTCGACAACTAACACTTCTTGTTGTTACCTTTGGTACTGAACTTTTTTTCTTTGGTTTAATTATAGTCTGATTTTCATACCTTGTCTGCTCCAGAAATTTGTTTTCTTTTACCTACATTAATAATAATTAGCGCATTGTAGTGCCCTACGCCTGCTAATGGTTCATTACAGTAACAGCGCATATACATATCTAGTATCAGATTCCTTTGTTTCTGGTTTCCAGTTATTAAATAATGTATTATGACGGAAGCTGCAGGATTTGTTGCATGTTCAACATTATACTAAAATATTTCAATGTTTATCTGATAAAGTTCCTCATTTGCATAAATCTCCGTACGTTACTGTCGAATAAGACAACTAAAGCTGACATTAAGTGCACCATCTTCTTCTAGTGCCTCTCACGTGTGAGGTTGGCGATCATCACTGCAATTTTAATTTTATTCACCGCTGCTCGGAATAAGGCTGCGCTGGTCATTCCATACCATTCCATTCCCTAAGATTTCTAACCCACGATAGCCTTCTGAGGCCAACACTTCTCTTGCCTTCTATCTTTCCCTACGTTACGATTTGCGGTTTACTGTATTTTACATGCTTAATTGGAAGTAAATGTCTCAGATATTCTAATTTTTTGATGTAAGGCAGCAATTCTGGTTGCTTCTTAATTTTTTTTAACACTTCCACATTCCGAACTCTCTCAGCCCAAGATATTCGCAACATCCGTTGATAAATCCACATCTCAAATGATTCCGACTTCTTTGTTGTTGCCTTGTTGAGCGTCCATTCCTCTGCTCCATATAAAAAGATGAAAAATACATAGAAGCAAACCAAGCGCATTCTCAATTATAGATCCAGCTTTTGATTACACAGCAACTGTCGCATCATCCCAAGTATTTATATTTCTGAATATTTTCGAGAGTGTAATTACCAATCGTAATGTGGGGCTGCGGGAGTTGCTGCTTTGAGACTACCATAAGTTTTGACTTTTTAATGTTCATTGTTAAGCCATATCGTATACTCGTTCTTGTTACTTTGTCCAACAAGACTTGCACGTCTTTCTCATTTTCAGTTAGTAATGCTGTATCATCAGCGTAACATAGATTATTGATAATTTGACCTCCTTTTCTGATTCCTATCTCAGTTTCGTGTAGGGTTTTTTTGAATATATGTTTCGAATATAAATTAAATAGGATTACGCCTTTATTAATTTCAATCAGATCTGAAATGTCCTGGTGAACTTTAACACACGCTTTCTGATTCCAATAAAGGTTCCTAGTTAATCATATATCTTTTGAGTCAATGCCTGTCTCTTAAAAGATTTAAATCAGTTTTGGATGTTGTACATTGTCAAACGCCTTGTTGTAGTCTAACAAGCATAGTATATAAGCTGATTTGTTCACATTCCTACATATTTGTAGAAGAATTTGAATACTAAAGAGTGCTTCTCGGGTACCTAAGTTATTCCTAAACCCAAATTATTCCTCGCATCGTTAATATATTCGCTTATGAATAATTCTCAAAAATATTTTTAGGACATAGATCATTAAACTGATTGTTCTGTACTGCTGGCATTCTTTGTTTTTGGTAACATGATAAAAGTAGAAGTAAGTAATTCTGTTGGGATAGTTCCTGTCCGATATATCTCATTAAACATGCGGGTTAATAATTTAATACCATTGTCATCAAGGAGTTTTATCTTCGTCTGGACCTGTTGCTTTACCCGATTTAGCTGCTTTAATTGCAGCTGTTACTTCATCCTCTATAATTATAGTCTCGGTTGTCTGTAGTCACTGAAGAGGTCTTGCAAATATCTTTTCCACAATGTGATTTTACTACCCGTATCCACCACCTTGCTGTTGGCTTTGTCCAGTAATGCTCCGCAGAAAGGTTGTCTTCCTCCTACGACTTCTTTTACTTTTTTATGGACATTAAATATGTCATGTTTTTCCTGCAAGAGTTCTATTTCACTACATTTTGTTTTTAACCAGTTTTCCTTCGCACTTTTGATTTTGCTTGTGATCTCTTTGTTGACTTCTTTCCATTTGGTCTCATTTTTATTCTTATACTGTCTTCTATGCTCTATTAGTTGTATTATTTCCTCTGTCATCTATTCCTTTCTTTTGCTGGTCGTTCTGCTTTTAAATTATTGTCACCTACTTCCACGACCGTCTCCTTTATCTTTCTCCGCCGAGTGTTAATGTCTTCTTTAATATCTTCTCTATCATTTACTACAGCTATTGCAAGTTTCTGATTTATTTCTTGTTTAACTTATTTTCCAATATTTGGTATCTTAAGCTTTCTAATATCCCATTTTTTGACTTAAGTTCGTTTTTTCGTAGATTTCAAGCGTAATCTTATCACTCCCATTAATAAATTATGGTCAGATCTAACATCTGTACTTGGGTATGTTTATAGATCTTTTGTTTATCAACATGTTTGGTATTATATTTTGTAAAGTATTTCGAAGAATCCTCCATGTATATAAAGGTCTGACTGGGAGTTGGAAAAATGTGTTTAAGACAGTTAAATCTCCCTCTTGGCAGAACTGTATTAATCTATCTCTCCGTTCGTTTCGTTCTCCAAGCCCAAAGTCATCAACATTGTCCATGATTTTGGCATTCAAACCACCCATTACATATTAACGTGGTGCTTTTTTGTTAATTTTAGAGCTTGTTGTATCTGATATTGAGACAAAATGTTTTACCGCTTTATTCAGATGTTTTGATACAATAATCCCCGCTCCATCGTAATGCTCTGGAGTACCGTTACCGGAATAATACACTGTACATGCATCAGGTGTGATTTTGCCTGACTTTGGCCACCGCATCAAGCTAATGCCTAATAGATCTACAGCGAGTCTCTTTATTTCTAATATGGTCTTGGCAACTTTCCAGCTTTATACATGCTTTTGACATTCCACGTCGTAATTCTAATTTTCCTCCGGGTATTCTTAGCACCCTGTCACTATTGAAGGTGTGCCGGGAACTCAGGGCCATGTTCTTTGGTTTTCGTTGCATGATGATTATATTTACTAGGGAATTAATTTTACAAGCTAGTGGTTTCCCCTTGTCTTCTATCTTGCGCTATAACATTGCCGTTAAAATGGTCTCCATTTACGTCTTTGCTAGTTCTCTCTTTCTCTCAGATCTGTTCCATCCAACTTGAATTCCACCTTTGGCTTGATATTGTGCTACGTGTGTAGCGAGTTGAAGTAAGTAAACTTAAATTTCTTTTTGTTGTTTGTTTATCTTTTGGTAATTAGCCCTTTGTCACTTATTGAATGGGTCGTATTAAGGTAAACAAAAGGAAATGTTCAACAATCTGTATATTTTATTGAAAAGTTATTAACAACAGAGTATCCATCACTCACATCAAGAAAACTACAACTAGTAATATTTCTAATTAAGTTTTTTTTACAAATCTTATTTGACTCTAACATTGTAGTGTTGTACTCTTTTACCCAGACTAGCTTGTTTATTATTTTATACAACGGATATCGACGAGTAAGTCGAAATGCACATTTACACTTCGTTTACAAATTCACCAATAAACTACTGGAACTGAGGTTCAGATAAGTACTTGACCTACTATTGAATTAATCAAATATTATTGCAATAGCCTATCTGCATCTACTACTGTTCTTTTAATTGTTCTTTGCTGTTAAAGCTAAATGACTTCAACTTAGATGGGATTGAGTCTTCGATGGAATGACTGAATCTTCTCAAGACCACCTCACTCCAATATAAAAAAATCAGATGTCGGAGGTATCAAAATCCAAATGGTTTCGATTTCAAATAGTCCGAAACACCCAAGGTTTCTAAATGGTTTATCAAGACTTTTGTGAACAATTTCTTTTTTAAATTGAATACCAAATTAGATAAGTGACCTATTTATAAGTCCTTGTAATGAATTAAATGAATAAAGAATTATTCTGAAATCAAAAGCGTTTCATTTAAACTGGACGTAACAATTGATAGCGCAGCTGCCCACTATCAAAATTTTCTGCCGCTTGCAGCTGCATCATGCGTTACCCTTATTATCACATGAGGCGCGTTAAAGCTTTCTGTCGTTGACGACAAATACCCTAGCGCTGATCCTGCCGACGAACACGATGTTAAGCGAGTACAATACGAGAAATCCGCTACTGCAGCTAGTTGAGTTTTTATTATTTCTGAACAAAAGGTATCATTTAGCAATGACATCTGATTGCTCAAAGGTTCCTTTCAATGTCATATCATGAAGTTGTTTACTTTTTCCCTTTTGGATTTTTTCTTAAACAATCTTCCTTCCAATCGTTTCAGAACCATAGATTATTTATTAGTGACGTCTAGAGGCAAAGACGGATACCTTGTTTTCGTACTAACACATGAGCTGAAAAGTCCCAGGCCTAACAAATAGATGGCGCTAGTTCTATTGCATTCACCGCTTTTTCAGTTAGTACTAACCTTCAAAAGACAGCTGTTAAAATTTCATGATATTCTATTCATTATTTTGTGAGTTATTGTGTTAAGAGTGACGCTACTTTTGTTATTTTCAAAACAATGGATCAAAAACAATTTCGTGTTTTAATTTTACACTGCTTCTTGATGGGAAAAAATACCGTTCAAGCGAAGCAATGGCTTGAAAAGTGTTATGGGGACTCCGCTCCATCAGAAACAACAATAAAACGTTGGCTTGCTGACTTCAAACGTGGTCGTAGAGACACGGATGATGCAAAACGCAGTGGACGTCCAAATGAGGCGGTAACACCAGAAAACATAAAAAAAATCCACAAAATCGTTTTGAATCATCGAAAAGTGAAGTTGCGTGAGTTAGCTGACATTGTAAAGATATCAAAAGAACGTGTTGGCTTTATATTGCATGAGCATTTGACTATGAGAAAGCTCTGATCAAACTGGGTGCCGCGTTTGCTCAGTTCACCAAAAACAAGAACGTGTTGATGTTTCTGAGCAGTGTTTAGCCATGTTTAAACGTAACAAACCGGAATTTTTGCGTCGATATGTGAC